>JASANB010004961.1:0-77033 GCA_030248155.1 Sabatieria punctata | reverse complement strand
CGCGGTCGCGACCCAATGCCTGCACACAGAATAAACTGCGCCGCGTACTGAACGGAAAAAGGAATGGACTGAAAAAGAACGCACTTGTCTGCCACTAGAGCAACTGCAAAATAATAAACAGACGTTTTATAAGCCAATTGAGTGAGCCAGGACGGAATTTTCTGAGTCATGACTGACAGTAAATCACGTATTTGGCGATCAGCCTTGCAAGCCAACTTTGTACACAAAAAGCAAGAATATGGGATCAGTAAACGAAAATTTGTTGGAAATAGGCAATGGCTCTAAATAAATCAGTACTACTGCATGATGTCCAAATAATTCAAACGTACCGTAAATAAACACCACCAGTATTTGTTGAGGCCGTATAAGACACGTAAGAGATTGATACAATTGATAGAAGGATCATCCAGTGAAACAAACTGCTCTTTGGTTAAGTATGAGTGCAACGGCAATAATCGCTCTTCAATAACACCGTCTGAAACAACAACAATCAATCACTACTGAGTGAGAGCGATGATGGAGCTCATGTACTCAAATCAAAATAATGCTAACCTTCCCATGTTTTCCATAAATAGTTATATTTCGCAGCTGAATTGTCTTCATTAGCAACCGCCTGTTGTTTTGGCGTCACTGCAGTGTTATCTTGTTTGGGCAAACGATACCTAGAACATGCGCAAAAGCTCTAACAATTGACAGAGGACAAAACCAAACCAGAATAGTGCATACTTGGACTACGGTATCTATCCCTACTACAAACAAGATCCAATCACCTTCAGTAAACCAAAAATATCAAGTCACCGCCACCTACAGTACATTGCATCAAATCAGTATTGCACAGTATAGTACCCGAAATCTCAGATTTTGACCTACAGTATGTGGGATGGCACGCAGAGCTGCAATGAACTACTTCAAACCTAAATGAGTTACGTAGTAAGACCGCATCAAAAGCCAACTAAGGCCGGCAGCTGGTACGTAGGACAAGGCAAGCGTGTTGCATTTGTGCTGGCCGGCAGCGAAAGGTCAGCCGGACTGCTCTGACCAGTGGAGTAGCCAGATTTTGCAAGGGGTTGTAAAATTTTGAAGGTGCCTGGTTGGGCAGCCACCCAACCAGGGAAGAAAATTTAGCTAAAATTAGCCTTAAAAAGCGTTTAAAAGTCATTCTGAGTTTAAAATTTTACAAGTTTCTGTAGGTTAAGGTGGCCTGGTTGAACTTGGGCAAAAAATCAAAACTAACCATAGCACATAAGCGGAGCTTGAGAGTCCGAGAGATCTAAGTGCAGGGTCGAGGCGCCGGAATGAGCCTTGAAGGACAGAGGAGGAAGGAGCCTGGCGAAGAACCCGATAGAGTGTCTGGTTGGAGTGCAAAGGCTGATCGCCTAACAACACCTCCACTCCCACTGTCTGCTCACCCTGTGCGGCACCATTACACAGTTCCTTAAGAAAAGCTAGAGTCACTCTCTGAACAGCGGCCGACACCAGACCTCGGCTGCTTCCTCTTCATAGCTGCTTTCCTCTTCAGAACTGTAGTAAGCATCGGCTACGGCTTGCTTGCCGTTGACAGATCCGTTCAAATCGAGGTCACTGCAACACAACAACGCTATACGTTGCAACAGCATCAGCCATTACCTAACTGAATTCTTGCTATCAACCAGAACCACTCCTATACTAGACCCCCAGTTCAATACTTATTCACTACTAGCTTACGTCAATATTTGGCTTAGAACCTAGAATTCGGTGATTTTAATAGTTACTCCCGAACCAAACTAGAATTAACGATAAGAAGGTAGTAGATGCAACCTGTTTAGATGTCGCTGGATGGCGGAAATGGTAGCAAAGACTGTGCAGTAAAGCATCCGTTGGCGTTCCGTTTTCAAGGCACTACAGCAGTCTCGGTGCGGACACAAGAGCAACTGAAATAGCCGCCGAAACAGGTCACAGAAAAAACAGCGCACAAACGGCTCCTACGTCTACCTTAACGCGGAATCGATTCATGAAGTTAGAAATGTCTCCTTGTCTGATTGCAGTTTCGGCCTCCAGCGTCAGCCACTGCTGGATGCTCAGCACGAACTGTTCCTTTTGAGCTAAGCGACCGACCAACAAATCGACCAAACTCTTCAACGCTGTGCCTCCCTCTCCTTCCTCCAACACCGACTCGGCGCTCTGAAAGCTGATTTTGAATATAATCAGAACAACGAAAGACTGCAACCAAACAGACGCACTGACTCAGAGACACTCTAACCTCAATTGCCAGCACAGCTGCAGCAAAGCATCTCAGTCGGTCGGTTCGAGATGCGTCCGCGACAGTGAGATATTGTGTGAGACCGTCAATAAGACCGCTCTGCTCCAACTCAAAACCACTCGTCCGGCCAGCAACTAACAGTCTGCGCAATTGGTATAAAGCGTCGTAACACTGCAACTATTGATTGTCAAGCTTTGCATTACGCACCACCACTCACTGCATCTTTCCGCGACAACACTTCCACTATTTCTGATAACTTGTCTTGAGAGCTCTGTTCTTCCGCGTCTTTAACTAGTGCGTCAAATTGATTTTTGACTCGCTCAGCTAAAAATACTTATTATTTTTGTTTCCTCTAGCTATGCTCCTTACGACTAGAGATGGGCACGTAAATTAATTTTCCTTCCCATCTCTAATGCAATGTACTAGTTAGTGGCAGTGGAATCACGGCTACTAGAGTCAGTGCTCATAGAGATGGGCACGCACGCAGACGCCGGCACAGTTGGTGTAGTGGTTTAGGCCGCATAGCCACTGTGCGCGACGTCGTGGGCTCATCCTCTCGGCGCGGCAAGAAACTTGCACAAAGAGTTGGTCGTCGGCACAAAACTCCACCCAGGCCACCGAAAGCTGGTGACAGCGAATAGGTAAAATGGAAACCGAGGATCTGCCATTGCACGAAGCCACTCCACAAAGCATGCCGCGTTGGAGCAGATGTACGACGTCAGAAGCTGTCTGAGAAACCAACTATGCCGGGAACCCTCTGGCATATGGGGCACCGGCGGCCGTCGGGAGCTGTCAGCATCACGCCGGCCGCCCTCCTGGTGACCGGCACCCAACAGCATGGCTAGGAAAGAAGTGCAACGTCCGAGATGACGAATCACGGGGGTCGCGAAATGGACCTCGAGTCTGATCGCGGTTGTAAGGCCCCCCGCACATCGGATCGGATCGGACACGCAGACATACAGTATGTAGGCAAATGGGTCTGAGGGGGTTTACCCTATCAGGCTCTGACCAACCCCCATCAGGCTAAAGTATGCCTAGATAACCTACGTAGGTGCAAATGGGCTCAGAATTGTTGATTTTAGCGAAAAATAAGTCTAAAACATTGATTTTAGTAAAAAATCGGACTTTTTGGCTTATCATTCAGCCAACTCTTATCAGCATACGCTACCCCTCAGGATTTGAAAATTTACCACCCCTCAGCCGAAATGCTAGCCCACATATGCGGACACAAACAAATTTTCGCTCTCATATCTACTTACGACTGACCAGCGCTTATAATCCATTGCCTCAGTCTTGTTTTTCTGTCAGTTTCGGCTGAACGACTATTTGAATTGGAAGCACCATCAATAGTTGAAGTGACAGGCTTCAGTTTGGCTTGAGCCGCTCGCAACTGCTGTTTAGTCGGTGGCACTGAGTCATCACCATCACCTACAACTGATTATTTTTAAACGTGCAAAAAAGGCAGGGATATGAGGCGTGTTATTTCCGTTTTTTTTAAAAAAACGGTTTTTTTCCTAACGGTCGGAAAAAACTCAAGCTAAAAATAGATAATTTATGTAAATTTTCTATTAAAAATGGACTTTTGCGATGTATAATAAGCCATACTCACTCAAAACTGTTACGTAGAAAAACAAGAGAAAAGACCAAATTTGGCATGATAAACCAAAAAGCAAAGTGCTGCAAGAAAATTTGCATATAGTGTTTATTGATGGAGCCTGTCAGGCAGTGTTTCGTGATTTATATCTATGTAACACATGGATTTCTGGTCTGAAAAGACTAAGCAAGGCGCTAGAAAGCGTTAGGAATCATAAAACCCGTCTAGGATACTGAGAACTTGGGCTGGAATTTGTTTCCCCGATTTAGGAAAAATACGAAAAAAACTGAAAAAAACAGGCCGAGGTTTTTTCGTTAAAATTTCCATCCCTGGCAGAAGGAGATAGAAAGAGGAGTGGCACTCGGTTTACACGTAGAGTCGCCTTAAACGACCACAAATAAGAACTTACTGGTAGCAGGTCTGGTCGATACGTTTGAATCATCTGCCGACAAGATACCGTGGTTCTGCACTGAAGCAAATCTACTACTGTATTAACAGTCTGGCACTAATGTTAACAAGTTAGAAATTCGGGTGAGGGGAAGGCATAGAGCCCTTTAAGTGATTGACTGTGATTGTAGCAGGGCGTCTAACTAACCAAGTGAGTGATGCGGACCTCTGGTAGCCAATTTCGTAGTCTCATCCGATAAACAATGCATAGGGGGCTCGTAGGATACCACAGAACTGGGCTGGACTGCGTTTAGAGTGCCCTGAAGAGAAGATTGCTTCAAGCAAAAGAAAGGTGGAATGATTAATGCAATACTTGAGCTGACAAACTAACAGCACCAGGCGGCTCTGCAGCGAGATGGGTCAACTTTTCTACTTCAAACGCAACTCCTGAAAACACAGAAAGGAGCGCTCACAAAGCACGTGAGTAAATCATGTGCCATTATTAGTACAGTATTTGTATACGTAAGCATAAATGGAACATGAAATAAAGAAATACTACAGTCAGGTACGTACACACATGGTCCTGAGTGGGTGGGCAAATCCACCAACGGCCGATGCCACACCCTCTTCGGTCGTCCATACCCCTTTAGCCGAAAAGCAATTGGGCTTTTTAAGAAAAATTAGGCATTTTGTCAGAGATTTTCAGACTTTTTTGAACCCGAGACGACCCCAGAATCCTCAACACTTTTCCAGCCCATGCATGGTCTGGTCAGCTACGTACCACTTGCTTCAATTTTCAAGCCACATGTACGTAGGTGGCACCGATACCGATGGCGTACAAAATGGTATCTCTACCATAAAGTGCCGGTATCATCATGGTATCCCTACCATAGATCCCACCACACTGCCTAACAGCGCAGCGTAGGTAGCGGTGGGGGAACCTTGGAGGTTCGTTGATTTACCGCAGTTCTAAACGAGCAGTAGGTATAAAGTTCCCCCCCCCCCCCCCCACCCCTCCTCATCCTACCCAACCCCCCACCCCCCCCCAAAAAAAATTAAATAAAATATAATCCCCCCCCCTATCACCCCCCTCTTTATTTTTTTTTTCTTCCAAAACGCCCCACACAAACACAAAGCCAACCCACACTACCGACCCCACACCCGGCCCCCCCCCCTCCCCCCCCTCCCCCCACACACCCAAATTTTTTTTTTTTGATTCAAAAGACGAACACCCCCCACCAACTGAGCAAGGAGGTTTCTTTCCTCTCCCCCCCCAGCCTGGTTTTTTTTTAAATAAAACTAATTTTCCCAACCCCCCCCCAAAAAAAATCCCCCCGCCACCGCGCGCGTATTGTTTTTTTATTCCCCCCCCCGAGCGGCCTCTAACCCCGCTTAAAAAACAATAGAGGGCCTCCACCTGCTTGGCTGGCTTTGGGACATATCGCGACACCACGGGTATAAAGTACGTAAAAGAAAAGATTACCAACTCGTTGAAAATAGGCCGGATAAATGAGTGGCAGCTTCTGGTTCAGTAGAAAGACAGTCAACAGTGCGCACTTAATCAGACGCAAATCAGAGTCGCAAGTAAACTTTAGTGCACTGCTTAGACTCCTGAAACAGCAACCACACTACGCTAGCTTAGTTACAGAAACAAGCAACAGTTCATCTCATCAGTGGAAGGGAAGTAATGTGGTCTGCCGAGGCGGGTCGGACGGACCGGTAAAAAACCAATAAAAGTCAGGATTTTTGGGTCAAATAAAGCAAAAATCGCAGTTTTCAAAGTTTAAAAAATTGCAAAAAAATTGGCCAAAAAGTAGGTAATTATCGGGGAGGAAAAATCGTTGCAAGGCGACCCAATCCTTAGTCGGTCAGGGGTGACCATGTGTGCCCAGCTACATACATAGACGTATGTAAAGCGCAGGTACGAATGCAGGCGGAACTCTTACTCGGGGAAGGAGAGACCGTGCGTGACCTGTTGAAGCAAATCGCCGTCACAATGGGACACCATCCTCGCGATAGCCTTCATCGTTTCATGTCGCACACCCGCCTCTGTCTGCAACATTTCTACGCTTCTGCCACATGTCAATTTAGTGAGCGGCTGAGTTGCTTCGACACCTCAGACCGTGCTGCGTCCAGAAAACAAACGCACCGCAGTGGCGTAGACTTCGACGAGAACGGGAAAATGAGAGCGCACCAAAGCACGCCACACTGAATCTGCATTGGACACAAACACCAGTCGTTGATCTGTTTTTGTTTCTAAAGCAACAAACATCCGTAACAAGAGTTATCGACGCACAACTGTACGCAAATGACCTTGTTCAACAGGGAATAACGTTCGTTTAATAGAGAACTGCTGAGCTGTCGAAGAGTCAAACAGCAACATTCGCTGCAAATCGACGGTGAACTCACTGAAAACCATTCGATTCTTCTGCTCTTCATACGCTAACTAAAACAGCGATAACTTTGTAAGTTCATGATGGTAACATAAATTCACGCAAAATATGCTCGCGTTACTTCGATCATTCTGCAGACTTCAGGTTCCAATACAGTCCAGGTATGGCTCTCATTCAGATATTCCCAAGCAACCCTGCGTCTGAGAGGTGGAGAATAAATGGCGGTTTTAAACGAAGCAGTAACCTCATTGGGCAAAGGAGGCAACAATTCTCTAAATTAATTAAAAATTAATTAAATCTAAATTAAAAGTGAAATTCATTCATTCATTCATTCATTCATTCATTCATTCATTCATTCATTCATTCATTCATTCATTCATTCAAAACACAGCGATCAATTATAAAACTGACAAGGAACCCACTGGATCAAGCGAACAATTTCTAGTTGCTGTTGCGGAGGCCACGGCTTAAGCTGAACGTTGTTTTCTTCCTTTCTTACAGTCAAAAGTAGTTTCAACGTACTGCTGAACTCTGAAAACAGTACGTACGTTCGCCTGCAACACGCAACATGCGTAGTAAGGTAGCTGATATAAAAGACAGGGTGCGTACGTACCATGCCTACATACCTCTGGGGGCTTACTCCAGAAAATTGCCATCTATACCCATACCATGGTAGGCACCTACTTACTACCCCTCCAAATTTTGGAGTGCGAAAGAGATTTATGAGTTTTTATTATATACATGTACAAGGGTCGGAAAAAATTTGGAGTGGGCCGCCGACTTTTTCAGCAAAAGTAGCGAGCTGGGCCGCAGAAATTGGAAATGGACAGGCCCGAGCGGATGCCTAGCGTGAAAGCTGTTGCCCCGGTGTCAAATACAAAACGAACAGAAAGCCACACCCATCTGAAGCAAAGACACGGCAACGTCGTCACAAGCACTGCACAACTGACGCAACATTTTGAGCAGCGCTGTGAATGCGTGAGACTTGAGAGAGGGCCACTCAGTGAACAACTACAGAGAAGACATTGCCAGAAGACCTATACACACGCTGCAACCCCACACTCACTTGTTGTACGTGTGTCAGCAGACCGTGGCTAGTCAGCTGTCTCAGCAAGTCAGGCGAGTGCCGTAAATTGTCCACCAGACTAACGAACAGATTGCAGACGCTCTCCAAACAGCACTGGTCCTATAGCACACACCGTTGGTGACAGACAAACAGACAGACAGACAGACAGACAGACAGACAGACAGACAGACAGACAGACAGACAGACAAACTGCCTGCCTGCCTGCCTGACTGACTGACTGACTGCCTGCCTGACTGCCTGCCTGACTGACTGACTGACTGACTGACTGACTGACTGATCTACCTCAGAAAGCAGTCTGTTGGTAAGGTTGGCAATGCAGTGCTGAACCAAGTGGAAAGAGTGGCTGCTGACAAACCTCGCACAAGTGGCAGCCAGCTGCAATGCCGTCCGCTGAGACGGCATCGAAAAGAAATCCAAGTTACTAAGCGCCGCGTCTATTCCTCCCTAAAGTTCTACTCGGTTGGAAGGCGTTAAGTTAAGCAACAACAAACCAAACCGATTTCAGTATCAATTCTGCGTGTCTACGCGACAAAACGTCCAGAACACTCAGCGCCTGCTCTGCCACGTCGACGTACTCGAAATTCCTCAGCTACAAGCAAGAAATCTCCGTTACAAAGACTCAAGCAGACCGAATGCACCTTGCTGACGAGAACGGGAACAGCTTCAGCAAACAAAAATGCAGTGAACGGCAAAGCTTCGAGAAAATTAGACATGCACCGAACTCCAGTTATCATCTGAAACTGATTACACCTCAGTAAGCTGTGTAAGAGAAGAGGAAAAAGAGAAGAGGAAAACGAACCAGTTGAAGGTTGTGTTCTTTAGACAGCACAGCCACCAGCGAGCGTATGATTTGACTGTAAGGCAGTGGCGCAGGCAAAGACTGTTCGTTGCCCATCAACAACATCTCCGAAAACTCCATCACACTCACCAGCTGCACCGACTCATCGTCGCTCTTCAGACCCGCCAGCAGCGCTTTTGTTGCCTCGTCTGCAACGAACGTGGCAACTCACCAACTCACTCACTACACTCACTCAGAGGCTTGTCGATCTGAAATTGTGTGCCGCTGGACGCGACAGGGCGGTTCTGCTTTCCTGGCTCATTTTCCTTTTTGCTTTCTTGCGTTCTTGGAGGAGTCCTAGAACGGCGTGTACGTACTGTAACTTTATGCAAGCAACACTTCTCAACCAACTTTAGGAAGAATTTTTATAGAAAATTATGATAAAGGTACACTGTATGTCTAGATTAGGTGTAAATAAGCTCAGAATAGTTATCTGAACCTATTTTAGCGAAAAATAAGCCTAAAGCCTTGGTTTCTGACAAAAAATCGGACTTTTTGCTTATCGTCCCCTGAACCCCTCTCAGCCGCAGCTACACACTCAGCCTTCCTGAGAATTTAAAGATTTACGACCCCCTCAGCCGAAATGCTAGCAAATGTCTGGGCATGTGCAATGGCGTAGCTGGAATCGAACCCACCCAGCATCTTTGGTTTGCCGGTCCAAAGCTCTAACCTCTACACGTGCCACCACCAGAAACCCAGTTATGAACGCCACAACTTAGGCTCGACGTACCCCACAACCCTCCCACTGCCACCCGCATCCTGCCACGTATTTTAGCGTTTGCGCTGCTGATATTTAAGTGATCGGTTTTTATAAGCGTTTTTGTCATTTTAACCTTCTCCAATTCACGCAAAACATTCATGAAAAAGCCAAAATGTGAACACCAAAAAAGGAAAAATGGACAACAAACTTTTCCAAAATCTGTCTTAATGAGCCCACCGAGCAAAAGTCAGACAGCATCCGAACCACAACCGACCCACACCAGATCACCACTTTTGTGTTCATTGTTTCCGCATCGATCGACACAGACAAGAACATCTTACATTGGCAGGCAACACTAAGTCGCCACCAGCACAAAAGATGCGAACACCTTGTGAACACCACTTTTAGACAGTCAACACGAACTGAAAACACGTTTTCCCATGATTGCACTTGGTGTTGACTGTCTAAAAGTGGTGTTCGCATCTGTTGTACTGGTGTCAACCTAGCGTTGCCTGCCAATGATGTTCATGTCCGTGTCGATTGTATGATGTTGGTGGTGTTATCAAATGAATATTGTGTCGAACATGCGTCAATGGTAAACAATAAACACAATTGGTGATCAGGTGTTGTTGTTGTTCAGATGTGGATTAGTTGTGGATCGGATGGTGTCAATAATCAAAATCAGAAAGAAAACAAGGCCGATCAATATAGGACGAACATGACCACAGTCGAGCATTTGTTTTCGTGCTTCATTTTCTGGTTTTCATGTTCACTGTTCACTTTAATACTGAAGGGGGTGAATTTGAAAGGGGTAAGCTTGTTTTTAGCTCTTACACGCAATTTAGCGGCTTAAAACTGCAACTTAAGCCTTGTTATAATATAAAACGTGCTGAAAGCCAAGCATTTTTTTAGGTTTTTTTAAAACTTGGACCCATTCGCTGGGTGAAGCCTCTTTGAAAACGCAAGCCTTATTCCAACATAATTAATGGTGTAATTACGCCTAATTCAGGCCTACCTACCAGACGAACTTAGCGACTGGATTCGAGACTTGAACTATATTAAGAGTCAGTCTCTGGGCCAATCGAGTTTCAGTATTCAGACCCAAAAATGAAACTTTGGCGTGGAGGGCTCAAAGTTGGAGGACTAATACGTATGGATAGGTTATATAACCACCGCAAAGGATATCCCGATTCGACGCTCCACGCTCGAGATACGGCCTTCTGAAAATCGGTCCGCTTAACTATGGGACCAAAATTTCAAAATCGAATTTCTAGCGCACTAATCAGCAGTGGCGGATCCAGGGGGGGGTGCGGGGGGGGCGACCGCCCCCCCCCCATTGGCCGGACCGACCTTCTCAAAAACACAAGGGGGTACCAAGGTGACTTTTGGGATGGTAGTGCCAAAAGTGCTAGTACTGGTCAGCAGTTAAATTTGGCGCGGTAACCTCGGCCGGCCGCGCTGCACTGCTATTGGCTATCTAAATCTGGCAGTCTCACGGCCGGCCCAGCGAGCGCCGCATAGGGATAGATCTGTAATTAATTATTGGGTCACTAACTGGCCAAGTCAGCGCAGCGCGAGACTCTCAACGCCTTTTGACCCTAAAGAGGTGTGTCTGTGTGTGCGATTAGAAGAGGGCTCAAGTGCGCCCGGCTGTGTAATCTTTTCGGTCGACATACACGTTTTCTTTTCCAGGTTAGTAATTTTCCGCTATTTGAATTTGTGGTTGCGCAATTGTCTATTTTATGCTCAGAATGCTTCTTAAACACGTTTTCGAAGGCTAAATTTTCCAAAAATTTCTCGCCTGGTCGGGCAGAAGCCCAACCAGGCCGCTTTAAACTACTAAAACTTGTAATTTCTGTCAATTTTAAGCTCAAAATGCTTTTTAAATGCGTTTTCAAAGGCTAAATTTTCAAAAATTTCTCGCCTGGTCGGGCAGAAGCCCAACCAGGCCGCTTTAAACTACTAAAACTTGTAATTTCTGTCAATTTTAAGCTCAGAATGCTTTTTAAACACGTTTTTGAAGGCTAAATTCTCAAAAATTTCTCTGGTCGGGCAGAAGCCCAACCAGGCCGCTTTAAACTACTAAAACTTGCAATTTCTGTCAATTTTATGCTCAGAATGCTTTTTAAACACGTTTTTGCAGGTTAATTTTGCGAAATTTTCTCGCCTGGTCGGGCAGAAGCCCAACCAGGCCACTTTAAACTACTAAAACTTGTAATTTCTGTGAATTTTAAGCTCAGAATGCTTTTTAAACACGTTTTCGAAGGCTAATTTTGCGACATTTTCTCGTCCTTGTTGGGCACTGGCAGCGGCGGTGGGGGTCTATTTTGGCTCCACCCACCGCCCCCCCCCATTGGGAAATCCTGGATCCGCCACTGCTAATCAGTGTTGGGACTTAAAAATTGGGGGTCTAGGGTAACTTTTAGAGTACTTTCAGAATCAACGGTCGAATTCCATTTTCAATAAAAAATATTTTTTTCGACCCCCTTTGGAGCCCCCTACCTCGTCTGGAACCCCCCCTACACCGTTTTTTTTATTCCAGAATATTGTAGCGCTATCAATTCCCTACAGTTTGGTATAAGCCACATTGGCTGACCCGTGGAAGAAAGTGGTGAAATATGGCTTCAAAGTTGAAAAATCCTCAAATTTTTAGTTTTGGTACTGCACCAAAATTTCCTGCTGGAGTTTCTAGCGCACTAATCAGTGTTGGGACTTAAAAATTGGGGGTTTAGGGTAACTTTTAGAGTACTTTCAGAATCAACGGTCGAATTCCATTTTCAATGAAAAAAATTTTTTTCGACCCCATTTGGAGCCCCCTACCTCGTCTGGAACCCCCCTACACCGTTTTTTTTATTTCAGAATATTGTAGCGCTATCAATTCCCTACAGTTTGGTATAAGCCACATTTTCTGACCCGTGGAAGAAAGTGGTGAAATATGGCTTCAAAGTTGAAAAATCCTCAAATTTTTAGTTTTGGTTTTGGTTTTAGTAACTAAAAATTTGAGGATTTTTCAAATTTGAAGCCATATTTCACCACTTTCTTCCACGGGTCAGCCAATGTGGCTTATACCAAACTGTAGGGAATTGATAGCGCTACAATATTCTGAAATAAAAAAAACGGTGTAGGGGGGGTTCCAGACGAGCTAGGGGGCTCCAAAGGGGGTCGAAAAAAATATTTTTCACTGAAGATGGAATTCGACCGTTGATTCTGAAAGTGCTCTAAAAGTTACCCTAAACCCCCAATTTTTAAGTCCCAACACTGATTAGTGCGCTAGAAACTCCGGCAGGAAATTTTGGTGCAGTACCAAAACAAAAAATTTGAGGATTTTTCAACTTTGAAGCCATATTTCACCACTTTCTTCCACGGGTCAGCCAATGTGGCCATACATGGGCCGGGGGGGGGTCCGGGGGGGTGGCCCCACCCCCCAACTTAGGCTCGACCCCCCCCAGACCCCCCCCACCCACCCACCCAAAATGGCGTGCAGCCGACCCCACCCACCCTGTGCAGTGGTTGTGGAAATAATGGTGCAGGCCAGCTTTACTACACCAAAAAACTGCACATAACAAACACAAATTTCAAAACAAATTCGACTCTGGCAGCTTTTGTAATGACATGAATTTGTCCAAATTGCTGATTTGTGTCATATACGGTCATAAAATAGTGTGAAATGTTATTTTTGTTCATATAATGGCAGAAAA
This sequence comes from Sabatieria punctata, assembly GCA_030248155.1. NCBI lineage: Eukaryota > Metazoa > Nematoda > Chromadorea > Araeolaimida > Comesomatidae > Sabatieria > Sabatieria punctata. Next base: position 64,097 of record JASANB010004961.1, on the reverse strand, counting down.
TTGTACCAAAACAACCTAGAAAGCGTTCGCAGGCATTTTTTGGTTTTGACCCCCCCCCCCAACTGGGCTTCGACCCCCCCCGGCGGAAAATTTTGACGGAACACCCACCCCCCAAATTGAAAATTTTGACCCCCCCCACCCCATTTTTCCGGCCCATGTATGAATGTGGCTCATACCAAACTCTTGGGAATTGATAGCGCTACAATATTCTGAAATAAAAAAAACGGTGTAGGGGGGGTTCCAGACGAGCTAGGGGGCTCCAAAGGGGGTCGAAAAAATTTTTTTTCATTGAAAATGGAATTCGACCGTCGATTCTGAAAGTACTCTAAAAGTTACTCTATGCCCCCAATTTTTAAGTCCCAACACTGATTAGTGCGTTAGAAATTCGATTTTGAAATTTTGGTCCCATAGTTAAGCGGACCGATTTTCAGAAGGCTGTATCTCGAGCATGGAGCGTCGAATCGGGATATCCTTTGCGGTGATTATATAACCTATCCATACGTATTAGTCGTCCAACTTTGAGCCCTCCACGCCGAAGTTTCATTTTTGGGGTCTGAATATGGCAAAGGACGAAGACTCGATCGGTTCAGAGACTGACTCTTAATAGCTTTCTTACTAACCTGACTTCCTGATCTTTATTATCAGTCAAAGGCCTGTTTATCGATGTTGGGACTTGTGGCGGTGATCCATCCAAAGATACGGAAACGGTTTGCAATGTTGGCACATGTGGTGGTTTTCCATCAGACACGGAAACATTTTGCAATGTTGGGGCACGTGGGCTTGTTCCATCAGAAGATACGGAAACGTTTTGCAACGATGGGACGTTTGTAGGAGTTCGATCAGACGATTCAGACATAGTTTGCAATGATGGGACGTTTGGTGGAGTTTGTTCAGAAGATTCAGACACATTTTGCGGTGGTGGGACGTTTGGTGGAGTTTGATCAGAAGATTCAGACACGTTTTGCAATGGTGGGACGTTTGGCGGAGTTCGCACATCGGGCTGTTCTATGACGGGCTGTAACAGAAAAATTTAGTAAACAAATATTTAATACAAAACGTACAGGGAGTAGCGACCGATCGCTATCTGTCTTTGTAGTTTGTATAACGAATGTCATTTTGACTGTATGTCGTGGCTCGTTGGCACCGGCTGCTACCATATGCACTTGTACTGTGCCTTCTGCTATGTTCGGTCTGGCTACAAAACACAGCAGTTTGCCTTGACAGAGAATCCTCAGCCTACAGAATCACTCACCTTTGGAAATTCGGGTTAAGAATCAAAACTTAAGAAGTTTAAAATAGTGAGTGTTTTCCTCGGAAAACGACTGTATTTTTGTGACTTTCTACGTCAAAATAGCATTTCCGGTACATTCTCCTTCACAACTCCTAATTCGAGCTGTTTGGTTGATTTGTTCAATTTTGCAAGTAAATTTGCGAAAAAACTTGAGGGTTTCAAAATATTCGATTTCATTTGATACTGCTCGATAATTATTGTAGTATCTTGTTGAATTCTTGCAGTGAAGCTAACTTTTTATTAAGTACGTCTACGTAATTAACCTACTTTTTGTCTAATCGAAGATTAACCTAGAGTAAAACCTTTTATTGCGGATGAAAGGCTAACGTTTACGGTTGTGCAACGAAAATAGTACGTTCTATTCTTTTTGCAGTAAAAGTCTAGTCTACCGCAGTGCCTACTCAGAAATGTGGCATTGTTTCCCCGAATGGACGGGGCAGCGTCTATCGACACCTGAGGAGTTCCACCAAGTTTGACCAAAACAAGAATTTGCAAACTGGAACCTACCATAGCTCTGACGTTGTTCACGACTGCAGCGTCTACTATTTTGGCGGTCAGTCACAACTGCTGGTGGTTTTCTGCAAAAGGAGAAAAGGAGCTTGTCTGCCAAAAAATGCTCGTTTTGTCAACTCACTCCGAATTCCTCGATTGCTCATCGTGATTTGTATTGGATGAAATTCTACACTGCTGCTGCTCAGATTGCTAAATAACCAAGAGACAACAGTTTTGACTGAGTGTTGAGAAAGAACGAAAACAAGAGAGAACCTGGTTTCCGTCGTTGTTAGTTGAGGTGGTAGCGGTGGCGTTCTGGTTGTTTGCACGTCGTCGTCTGGCTATGCGACGAGAAATCGCTCCTCCCATTCTGCAACCGAACACAAAACAAACACGACCTTTCTACAAAATCAGTTAGCAAAAAAGCTACGAGCCACCACACACAAAAATATTTAAATTTCTTGTTTTTTCAAACCAGCACTAGGGATGGGACCGGTATACGGTATTATACGGTATCATACGGTATTTTTGGCTATACGGTATTATACGGTATACGGTATTTTTTATACCGTATAATACCGTATAGTACCGTATAGTTGTTAAAACTGAATCAGCACGATTTTTGCAGTAAATTCACGTCATTTTCGCGCTTTTAAAGGTCGCAGTACTGTTTTTTGGTTTTGTAAGCCATGTTATCGATCAGAAAAACCCAAAAATCTACCTTTAAGGCAGTTTTTTAGCTTCCTTGAAATGGAAAATGTGATATTACAAGTATACTTGTAAAAATGCTGAGAAATCTGCAATTTTGTTTTTAAATAAAATCAAAAAACGTATTTTTGGTTAGCATTTCACTAACTTGAAGTGAAGCAAATCTGTCCAACCAAAATACAGTTAATATTTACAATAGGCATAATTCAAAATAAATTCACTATATTGTCGGCTCAGATTCAAATCTTTAAATAAACAGACAGTACTACTCACCAGTAGGTAGGCAAAACAGATCTAATCAAAAATAGCCGTGTTTTTCTTTCACAGGAAGCCCGGGTTCGACAGACGAGGCACAGAATGCGACGGACACGGCAAGAATTTTGGCCTATTGCGAACAACTGTCCATCCCTAAAGCCTCCGTGCGAGCTGTGTTTCGCGATGGGCTAAAGAAAGATCGTGCTAGAATAATAAAACTCTGCTTCCACGAGCACAAGAGAAATGCACGTCTGACCTTCCTCACTCGCGCCGGCAGGTTGATGAAGGAGGACCTTGAGTTTGTGGCTCGGCAACGAAAGCCTTTCGTGCGCCCCGATATGACGTTCAATGAGTGGGAAAAAGACAAGGACCTCCGAAAGCAGCTGAATGAACGCAGGCAAGCGGGCGAGACTGATCTTATGATCAGAAAGGGCGCGATCGTGAAGCGTCACTCGGGAAACGAGTAGGAGGGAACTGTGAAACGCTGCAATTCTTTTTGTTTAACGCACGTAGTTTACTAAGCAAATTTACTGACCTTCTCTTTACTTGTACCACGTATCCAAATGCTGTTGTTGTGATAACGGAGTCGTGGTTGAAGCAGGGTGATGATTTGTTGCTGAACCCATTATTGCGATCTCATTTTGCTTACCGATCAGATGACAGGGTTCGGGCTGGCCGTGGCGGGGGTGTCTTGATTTTAGTCCCGCACTTATTTAGAGCAGTTGAAATATCAAGTGTTGGTACAGAATTTTTTGAGACTGTGTGGTTAGACCTGTATACTGAGAATAGTAGGCGTCTATTTCGTTTAGGTGCATATTATCGAACCCCCACAGCGAACGCTCAACAATCCACGGAGGCTACTGTTCGCCATATTGATAGCGCACTTATACAAGCAATACCAACTGTCATAATGGGAGATTTCAATTATCCTGCTATACGGTGGGCTGATGCTGAGGTTGGTCTCTCTCAGTCGGATACAGTGTTCCTTGAATTCTGTGCGGAGAACGGCCTGTTCCAAAATGTACTTGAACCGACGCACAAACGAGGTAATATATTAGATCTTGTCTTTGCAAATGAACCCGGACTGGTCTCAGATATTGATGTAGTGGAACCTTTGGGAGAATCTGATCATCTCGGGGTGAAAGGCTTAATTACTGTTTCTATAGACCATACCAATCAGAATAAGACTTTTAAAAATTTTTCGAAAGCTGATTACGAATCAATTTTTAATTTCTTCAGTAGTATTGATTGGGTGGCAGTTTTTAGTCAGTGCTGCACAGCAGACCAAATTTGGCAGAGTTTTAGTACTGTGATAATTTTTGCGATAGACGCCTTTGTTCCTACGTGTGAAATTCGTTCTTCCTCACCCTGGTCTTCGGTTACACGGAAATCGCACGAGAAACAGAGGCGTTTGCATAGATGGTATGCAAGAAACCGCACACCAGACCGACACCAAATTTGGTTGGCTGCTGCACGGGAAGCTCGTAGAATGAAACGCAGGGATTTATTTCTGTCAGAAAAACATGTACTAGATAAGAAATCCAACCCAAGGTTTTGGCGTTTTATTCGTACACGACTTGCCGCTAAAGTAGAAATTCCTGTCTTAAGATCCCCGGATGGGCAGCTGCTACTAGATAACGCGGCAAAATGTGAGGAATTCAATCGCTATCTTAGTTCTGTATATATTCTTGATGATGGACAAATTCCTTTCGATGTAGTGCAGATATCACGAAACAAATTGTGCAACGTAAATTTCGACACACAAATTGTGTTTGATCATATACTGAAGTTAACAGCTAAACGGTCCTCTGGTCCTGATGAAATTCCTCAATTTTTTCTGCGAAACCTAGCAGCAGTTGTTGCTGAACCCCTGGCAAAGGTTTTTAGTTTTTCTTTTGCTATTGGCAGACTTCCCAGTCAATGGAAGATTTCCAAGGTTGTACCCCTTCATAAGAAAGGTCTTGTATCGGAGGTAAAAAATTATAGAGGTATTAGTCTTCTATGTACATCCAGTAAGGTCATGGAATCTATAATTAGAGAAAAGCTAGTTGAGCATTTAAAAGATAATAAGTTGATATCCCATGCTCAGCACGGTTTCTTGAGTAAAAAGTCAACTGTAACACAATTATTAGAATGCCTAAATGAATGGACTAAAGCAGTAGACAGGAAAGAAACAGTTGATATTATTTATTTAGATATAGCTAAAGCTTTCGATAGCGTATCCCATCCTAAGCTTATCAATAAGCTAAAATGCATTGGTGTTTCTGGAAACCTCTTATCATGGATAATAAATTATTTAACAGATCGCCAACAGTATGTACAGCTTGAGAATAGTTGTTCTACTAAATCTGTAGTAACATCTGGAGTTCCTCAAGGTAGTCTCTTAGGTCCAGTTTTGTTTTTAATATACATAAATGATATAGAAACAGTTCTCAAATTTTCAAGGATTAAATTGTATGCTGATGATGCCAAAATATACTTTACAACTAAAAAGGGTGAAACTCAATACCCATTACAGTTAGATTTAAATAGAGTATATGATTGGGCATCAGGTATGCAGTTAGGAGTTGCCATTCAAAAGTGCTCAGCTCTGCACTTAGGACATACCAACGAAGATCAGATTCAGTACACTATTTCAGATATTAGAATTCCAATCGTTTCTACTATGACTGATCTTGGGGTAATAGTAACGGATAACTTGAAGTTTTCTATGCACTGTCAAAATTTAGCTACTAAATGTTTCCAGAAAATAAATCTGATATTTAAAACATTTTTGTCACGAGACCAAGGGTTCTTGTTGCAAATGTACAAGACATTTGTGCGACCACAGTTGGAATATGCCTCAGAAATCTGGAATCCGTACTTGCTGAAGGACATTGATCTGATAGAGCGAGTCCAGCGCTCTTTCACTCGCCGTGTACCCGGTATGCGGGATCTCTCGTATGATGACCGATTATCTGCTTTAAATTTGAAGTCTCTTGAAGAGCGAAGGATTGAAAGGGACTTGGTTATGGTGTATAAAATTCTTCATGGATTGGTGGATGTTCCGGTCGGGGAATTATTTGAATTCGCGCGCGTGTCTGTCACGCGTGGCCACAGATTGAAATTATTTACACAGTATACTCGTCTCGACACAACCAAAAATTTCTTTGCCAACAGGGTAACAGGTATTTGGAACGCATTGCCTTCTTCAGTGGTAAATTCCTCTTCTGCAAATGCTTTTAAAAGTGAACTATCAGGTCTGAATCTACTTGCATATACTAAGGGTCGGGCATTAGAAGCCGGTCGATCGGCCCAGCCCGTCCTTTGAATCTGATCGGTATCTACTTGACTTTTGTACTAGACGATGTTCATAAATTTCTTTCTTTCTTTCTAAGTTGTTAAAACGGAATCAGCCAGATTTTTGCAGTAAATGTCATTTCATTTCACAGGAAAGGCCGACCACAAAAAATAAATTATGTTTTTGACGAGAACTTGGCGAACTATCCATATATCTACTAGCGTAACTGGGTGTTTTAAAGCGTTTGCAGCATACTATACGGTATACGGTATTATACGGTAATCGAAAATGCTATACGGTATACGGTATTTTTATACCGGTCCTATCCCATCCCTAACCAGCACCGGTAGAAACAAACAATTTTCCATTCGGCTCACCTGAACGTAAAATTTTGCACAGCCGCTGCGAGCCAACAATCTGAGAGTTTTTCCTGTAGATTTGTCAGCCGCTACAGTTTCTACAAAAGAAACTCTAGACAAATTTACAGAACAAATGGCCAAAAATCGCCTAACTACATTATAGATAAAAAAAATGTCCCATCGCTTTTTTGGCCTTCACTCAAACGTTTCGTTCTCAGTCACTTCTTTACCGATTTCGCTCAAATTTTCAGCAAAAATTAACAACATGGTTGGCTAAATATTCTGCAAGTTTGGTGCCAAAATTCCAACGGAAAAAATTTTTTGAACGGAAAAGTGAAAATCATAGTGGTCTGTGTAAATTCAAATTTCCCGCGTAATTACGGCGCTATCGCTTAGATAGTTGCGCGAGTGTGGCCTGTGTATCTCCGGATCAATATTTACCCAATATTTACCCGGGCAGATTAAGAGTCAGTCTCTGAACTGATCGAGTTTTGGCCCTTTGCCCTATTCAGACCCAAAATTGAAACTTTTGCCTAGAGAGCTGTAAGTTGATACACTAATACATATCGATAGGTTATGTAACCACCGCAAAGGATTTTCCGATTTGACGCCCCAGTCCCGAGATGCAGCTTTCTGAAAATCGGCTCGCTTAACTATGGGACAAAAATTTCGAACTTGAATTTCTTTCCTGCTAAAAACAGTTGGGACCTAGAATTTGGGGATTTTACGTAACTTTTAGAGTAGTTTAAGAATTTTTGGTCGGTTTTCGATTTTGACGAAGAAAAATTTTTTCGATCCCCTACCCGCCCCCCTAGCTCGTCTGCACCCCCCCCCATGTGGGTTTTTTTTCAGATTATTGTAGCGCCATTTGTTAGCTACAGATTGGTGCCGAGCACGAAAGCCCACGGCCCGGGGTTTTGGAGTAAATTGACTTCAAATGGCTAAAAATCGCACTTTTTTCCAGTTTTACTGTGGGACAAAATTCCGAACTTGAATTTCTTTCCTGCTAAAAACAGTTGGGACCTGGAATTTTGGGGTTTTACGTAACTTTTAGAGTACTTTAAGATTTTTTGGTCGGTTTTCGATTTTGATAAAAAAAATTTTTTCGACCCCCTTCCCGCCCCCTAGCTCGTCTGGAACCCCCCATATGTGGGTTTTTTACTTCAGATTACTGTAGCGCCATTTGCTTTTTCGAGTTTTTTCCGCATTTTAGTTTTTTCCGAGCCTCTAAGAAAAAACCAAGGAAAAAACCCGACCCAAGTAATTTATTTTGATATTTTTGGTTTGAAAATATGTACAGAGTATTCCAAAAGAAAAGTAAGAATCGTTTTAGCAGAAGGCTATGTCATCATTGTCGCTTGTTCTGTGTGTATACTTCAACCTCTCTCACAGCTTTCTGTGTACATGTACTTATAAAGACGCCATCAGATGCTAACTTATCACAGCTTTTTATGTTATGCTATAGACGCCGTCATAAGCGACGGTTTCGAAAGCGTTTGAGTTGAGGGGAGGCTTGGTTGGAACTGTCTTCGTCACAGATAGATTAAACAGTACTAAGCAAAGACCCACTTAGCACTTAGCACTCCCTTAGCTCTTAGCTCGGCGATACAAGCAAGCAGCAAGAGTTACCGCTGTGAAACCAACAAAGAAATCGTTTTCACATTAAAAGTGGTAGTGCTCTAATAGGTTAATCCGAATCTTCGGTTTTCTACGTTAGGTCATGTGTATGATGTGCTTAAAGAAGACTCCGTTTCACTTCGCAGCATTGCAGAAGCCGACAATCTTAAATTGCATTTGGACCACTTTGGTACAGACCGCATTTAACAACGGGCCACTTTGATCGGGAGATACCAACGACGCACCCCAATCACTGCCCATTCTTCTTTCTGACCGCGCCGCAGCGTGAGGCGGCAAATTTAAACCACCCGCTGCTGCCACATGGTTAATTGCGCATGATCTTCAATCGATTCTTCCTCGCTTTGCTGTCCGTGCGCACACACTTTACAGTACAAGTGGATTTACGCCTGAAATCCAAAAAATCTTTTATCCTCTTTGATCTCAGTCCGACGTTTTGCACTTTCTTTACTTTTGCCATAGCAGAACTTGCCACATCATCTGTTCCAACGGCGTCAGAGAATTCCAGAGAATCCACAGCTATTGTTCTGTTGACTGGTTGAAAGTAAACGGAGTCTTTTAACTCTCCGGAACCGACGTAGTACAGTAGTCGCCTGTCTGAGATACGGCAAGGAAACACGAGACAGGGCAAACTATCGAACTTTGTTCTTTCGAACAATTTTTATTATTACGAATATGGTTAGTAGAACACTGATATGGGTTAGAAAGGATGCACTGAGCAGCTGGGTCAGAGTCCTTGACATTTGTGATGTAGAGCAGTTTATCTTGATACTTGAGGTTTGATTATGGCTTTTACTGTTTCCTTAATTATTGAAGAATTTCAAAGAAACGCAAGTATTTGTCCCAAATTTCAGTAAAGGCATCTTTCTTCTTCAGCATAATACTGGCATAATATGCAGTTTTCAAGCTTGCCGTTATAAAATGCCTGAAGGTCATACCGGAAAATTCTTTAACTTCCCGTCGTGCTAAACTGTATATAAACCTTTTTGTATAAATGCCTAACAGATTCAATACCGCTGCATTTGCAAACAGGTCAAACAGGTTGTCCAAACTATCGAACTTGATCAGGACGGCACACAGGTGCTTACAAAAAGCTGCCCAAAATTCCAACGGGGCACTTGCATTTTCCAGCAGCCAAATCGACGAGGTAAGGACAATTGGAAGCTGTTGCGCTTGGCACAACAAATTCGTACTTGGTGCCACCTTCAGATTAACGAATGTCCGTAGCCAAGCCAAATTGTCGCAACACAGTCGTGCGGATTCCGATGCGATGCATTTTGGGTAATACGGATTCGAATCCAAGGACCGCACTGGATTCGTATGAAGGTGTGGTACGGAAAAACAGTTCATGGATTATAAAAACCGTACTTTATGTTTTCGAATATTCGTAGGCACAATGCGTAAGGAAAGCAACTCCGATTTTCCCAATTCGTTCTGAAATTTTAAAGCTGTCGGTAGTTCGAGTCGAGATTTTCTATGTTTCTTAAGTTTAATATAAATTTCAATGCGACTATTTTTATTAGCCTGTCTCTGTTGTGTGCTCGACTCAACTCCCACGCATGCGGCACATGCAAGTTCAGGCTGGAACCAGAAACGGTGAAGAACTTTAAAAGCAGCAATGAACAACTGATTTCGGTTTATCGCACTACGTACATCTATTTCTAGCACAAAAATACTAAAATCACTCTGAGCACCCACACGGTTATGTATTTGATTATTTAGCGGTGGTTTCTACTCGTATTTAGGGCCGCAGACTGTTGTTATTGCACAGGTCGCCGGAGCAGCAGCATGCCTTTCCTCTCAAATCAGCTACGCATCGATCCTTCTGTTGTGCTTTACAAGGGTAGTCTTGGGCGCAACCGGCCCAAACCATCGAACCATTGAGCGAAAATGAATTAATGCAGTATCTGTTTCTATCCATAGGACATTTGACCACTTCTTTCATTCCAGCGCCGTAGCAGTAACCAACTGTGGGAACTAAATCAGCCGTATTGCATCTGTCTTCAGTGCAACAACACAAGGTCGTGTCACTGGCAGCTAACCGATCGCAGGCGTCCTTGCCGATTCTCATGCATTCCTCGGTTACCGCGCAACCGGCCAACACACGCTCGCTTTTGCTATTCCACACAACCCTACAGTACTTGTTGTTGGGAGCGACGCACGTCTCTACTAAGGCTTCGTTCTTGCCCAAGCACAATGCCACAACCGGACTCAGCTGCGGAGTGTTGCAATGATCTTGCTCACTGCAACAACAGACAGTCATTCCGTCACTTTCTTTGCATTTTCCGTTGCCGACTTGCTCACAGACGCCGAAATAATCGCAACCGGCGCGTTGGGCCCGATAAAAACCGTCCCACCAGTTTGCACAGTAGCTGTTGCTCGCCGCTACGCATTGTTCTACTGTTTTGAAGTCCAGTTTCAAGCAATGACGAATGAGCGGTAGAAAGATTGGACCATTACAATTGTCCCTGGCGTTGCAGCAACATAGCTTCTTGTCGTCTTTAATCGCACATCTGCCGGCACCGATTGTCTCACACACTGCCCCATCGTCGCAGCCCATCTTCACCGGATCATTGCTGGTGGTTACTGTTTTCAAGCAAAAGGCATTACTCCCGGCGTAGCAGTGCTCAGATTTTATGCCAGACAAGTCAATGTAGCATTGTGTGACGTTGGGCCGCAGGTAGAACTGGTTACACAAGCTGTTCTCTTTGCAGCAGCAGATGAAGACTCCACTGCGTCGCTGACATTGACCACTGCCTATCGACCAACACACCTGTCTACGGTCGCAACCGGCCTCTTGAATCTCATTTTTGCGGCTCCAGTAGTTGACACAGAACAGATCTTCACTGACACTGCATCGCTGTGCCGTCTTCATGTCCATTTGATAACAGTGAGTCACTCGTCCTACCAGTTCAGCCGTATTACAATTGTTTTTGTTGTGACAGCAACAGACAGTCAGGCCTGGAGATTTGTCAGAGTTGCCGCACTTTCCATGGCCGATTTCTGAGCACTCCGTTAGTACGTCGCAGCCGGCGTCAACGATGTGGTTCTTGTAGTCCCATTTGGTCACACAGAAGCGGCTGGCTGTGACAGGACAACGCTTGGACGTCTTGAAGTTTCTGTCGTAGCAGCTGCTCACCAGTCTCACTAGACTTTCATCGTTGCATTTGTCTTTGTTGCAGCAACAAATCGACTGACCATAGGTAACGTGTCTACACCTGTGACGAGCCAGGCCTGCACACAACAGCTTGTGATCGCAGCCCGCTGTCACGGCCTTGTTGTGAATGTCGCTCACTCGGTAGCAGAACTTTGTCTGCGAAGCGCAAGACAAAGTATCTCCATGACAATATCTAACTGTTGGCACTAAGCTTTCGTCATTACATAAATCGCCGCTATTGCAACAACAAACCATTTGGGATTTCAGTTCACGACAACTGCCATCTCTAACGCCATCGCACAGATTGGAGTTGTCGCAGCCAGCCACTTGTATCTGATTTCTGTGGCTCCATGTGTTCACGCAATTCTTGTTGAGGTAGGCACAATGCATCGAAGATGAAAAGTCCCTGACGTAGCAGTGGTTGATAGTGGGTATCAGTTGATTGCTATTGCACAGGTCTTCCTTACAGCAGCACATCTTCTCTTCTCTGCTGATGCGACTGCATGTTAGACCGCGTGCCAGCCGGGTGCACTCATTCTTTGTGTCGCATCCAGTATGGGCTGACGTTAAATCGGACCGCCATTTATTGATGCAGTGCACAGTCATTGGTGGACATGGGACAGTCTCTGGTACTGAATTGATCTTAGTGTAGCAGTAGTGAACGGATGGGAACAAATTCCGGTCGTTGCAGTTGTCTCTGTCGTGGCAGCAGCAGACAGACATTCGCTGAAATTCGCGGCACTTGCCATGGCCCACTTTTTCACAGATGCCATCAGAGTCACAACTGGCTTTGTAGAGTTGCAGTGAGGCGTCCCACCAGTTGACGCAAAACTTTCCTTTGTCGCCTGATTGCACACATTGGGTCTGTCGACTAAATTGATTGCTGAGACAGCTTGCGACAATCGGGTGAAAAGTGGCTTTGTTACAGAGGTCAGAAAAACAACAGCACACTGCCTTACCACGAGCGACGACGCACCCCTCACTTTTACATAGACCAGCTTTGTCGCAACCTGCACTGATGGCATTGTTCAGGTGATTAAACAGAGAGTAGCAGTAATGATTGTAACTATTAGAACACTTTTCGGTGTCGTCAAAGTTCTTTGAAAAACATGTTTTTGCAGTTGGAACTAAGTACCTATTACAGGCGTTCTTGTTATTGCAGCAGCACACGGTCAGGTTTCTATGGAGTCCACATGATCCCGGGCCGATGTGGTCACAAATCTGTCTGTTGGTTTCACAGCCTGATTTCAGGATTTCACTAGTTCTGTCTCTGAACAAGTTTGTGCAGTAAAACGTTTGGCTGGGACACCGCCTGAAAACCTGTCCTGATCTGCAGAAGCGGATTGGCGGAAAAATGCTGTTGTCATTGCACGAGTCGTGCTGGTTGCAGCAGCAAATTTTTGTCGCTCCGCGACCAAATTGACATTGACCGTTTCCGATTCTGTCACAAATGCCACTGACGTCGCAGCCTCTAGCGCTGGATGATGTGGTCACCAACACATAACAAAACTTGTTGCTTTTCTCGGAACACCATTCTTCTCGGTTTGGCAGACCCAGTCGATAGGACGCAAAGCATTTTGTCAGTTTGGGTCTGGCCATCTCGGCAGTATTGCAGTTGACACTGGAGCAGCAACAGACGTTCCACTTTGGTTTTGTCGGATGAGCCCCGCACTTGTTGTCTCCTATGAAACGGCAAAAACGGTTTTTGTCGCAGCCGGCAGAAAAGAGCGCATTGTTGACATCCCAAACATTCATACAGAATCGCGTTGCTTGGTCGCACATCGACTTTCCTGCTTTCGAGTCAACGCACTGCTGCTGACGGAAAGAAAACAGTTGGGCAGTGTTGCAGTTGTCGCCTGTGTTGCAGCAGCAAGTGACTTCTTTGTGCTTTTTAATGCATTTTTTGTTTCCAATCCTTTCGCACTCGCCACTAATATCGCAGCCAGCTACCAAAACTCTACCTTCGCTGTTGTCAAATTTGTTCTTACAGTATTTGGTTGTCACTGAACTGCATCTTTGTTGCTGCTGAAATCCTACGCTGTAACAACTGTAGACCGTCGGACGCAGACTGGCATCATTGCACAATTGGTTGTCGTTGCAGCAGCATACCAAACGTTCATACAGCAGCTGACAGTGTTTGTGGCCGATTAGCTCGCATTTGACGTCCTCATCTTGGCAGCCTGCCTTCACTAGTTGGTCGTTCTTGTTGTAGGCCGAGAAGCAGTATTTATTCCCTTCCTTCGAGCACTCTATCTTCTGTCCTTTCTCAGTGTAACACGCACGCACACGTGGAATCAACAGACTGGGCACGTTGCAGTTGGAGTCTTGATTGCAGCAACATTTTTGTAAATTGCTACTAATTTCCAATTCGCAATTGCCATGGCGCAAACTGATGCATGTTTCTGACAAAGCACAACCAGACTTTTGCACCTCATTCTTTCCATTGAGCCAATTTACACAGTAGTTCTCTAGGGTACCTTCAAAAAGTAAAGTACAAAAACGGATGTAAAAATGTCAAAGACCAATACCAGTAGCGCATTCCTGGGCTTGACCAAAATCATTCAAACATGAGCGAATTCCTGCGGGCGTCAGGTCGCCGTGATTGCACAGATCTCCGTTTCGACAGCAACAGACGTACACGCCGTCATTGTCATGCCAGCACTGACCATGACCAATCTCAGAGCAAAACGACTTGTCACTTTTCTGCTCGCAACCGCCTCCAAACACTTGACCTTGCTTGAACTTAGTCCGACAGAAGCCAGTGCTGCTCGCAGAAGAGCAACTTGTCTCTTTGTGCGTACCGTTTCGGTCGTAGTGGATGCAACTTTTAGCTGGTGGCACTAAGTCCCACCAGTTGCACTTATCCTTGTATGAACAGCAACACAACAGACTATCTCCGGTCTGCTTGCACGGTTGTCCCAGCGGCAGCTGCTCGCAAACGGAATTCCTGTCACAGCCCATTTCAGATCCTTTTGTATCCAGTTGCATAAAGCAGTGCTTGTTGTTGGGAAATCGACAATGCTCGACAGTGGTTCCACGCACGCCGGGCAGTCTGGCGTTACACTTGTTCACTTTAGCCCAGCGACCGGGAACGTTGCACAGACGCCCATTGCTGCAGCAACAGACTGTCATGTTCTTTCGAGGGTCCTCATGATCGTGGCAGCCGTCGCCGTTCTTCTGACAGTGTCCCAAGTCGCAGTCGACGAAGTGAATTTCCCAGGTGGGTCTCTTAAACCAGATGGTGCAGAATTTCTCGTCAGCACAGATAGTCAATCTCTCGAAGTTAGTCGAATAACACACCAATGAGTCAAAGCCCCAGCGACCTGACACCACCCACAATGCACTCAACAACGACACAAATATATCTACGTACATCGTACTAAACAACAATAACGATCTGCAACATTTGCACAAACCCTCCTATTACCGTAGCTATGTACGTACGTGTTAACCAAAAAGTTGTTACATTGCGGCATACACACAACGGGCATTAGAGCGGAAATCGGCCCAGCTCACCCAGTCTAGGCGAAGGTCAGTTGGAGTCTGTTGTCTTGAATAAACCTAAACTTAAACCACGCTTTACATGTTTATTTACTTTTACGTGAAAACAACCTTTGTATTCGCAATATGAAGTAACGAACTTTAATAGTAACAGCGCAGACACTGCAACAAACTCGACAATGCCTCAGAAACAACGTTAAGCCATTACAGCATAACTACAACCTATAGAAAAAACAACTAACATCGTCTAGTGTCGTGATATTCATTTTCAACTAATTCTTTGGGTATTCCGTGGCCAGTAAGAAGACTTGCTTGTCCAGAATCACGTAGTCATCGTCGTTAGACAGCCCCTCCGCATAGGTCTGCTCGTCCGACTGCCCGACAACCAACTTGAGCGTCTTGTGGCACGTGGTGCACACATCGAACTCCGGATCAAAGTGACCACAGTCGCAGGCCACGCAAGGATTCTCGACTGACTTGTTTAAGAGGGATCGGTTCCGCTCTTCCAGCACAGGAAAACGGGCCGCCTTTACTTCGAACAACGGACCAACGACTGCCCATCTGCGGCAACTATGCACACACAGTGTCGGCTTTGAGAACTGTATAAGGCCTGTCTGGTGAAGGCGGTTGGGGTCTGTAACCGGCTAGTGCTGATCTGAGGTTGGACAAGCTAATAAAAGTTTCGGAAATCTCGCAAAGTGGCAGGTTGCTTAGTTTTTGGATTACATACAGTCGCGTACAAAAGGATCGGAAACCTATTTAGGCCAAATGGTACGTACAGCATGGCGGAGAAATAATCCTACAGTATAAGGGATTCTTCAAAAGCTTACCTGCTTTCTGTTCGATTGTTTTTTTTTCTACTGCAAACATCACTAAACCATTTTATTCGACTTTACCATCACAAATCACAAACAAGTTTGCAGATCCTTATGCACTATGACAGACAATTCTGCTTATAAAGGCACAGACTTAAACACGGTTAAGAAAAGAAGGCCTCGTTGATCGGCAATTTATACTGTCTAACGATTGACTTTATTTCTCGTAAGCTAGAGTTCAGATTTGCAATAGAACCATCAGCCGATGTGCCGTCTTGTCTAAAAGAGAAAGTTTACATACTATTCTGAAAGAGAAAGAACGTTACCGTTTATTGTGCAGCACCAGCAGTAACAACTCAATCTGTTCAACGGCCTCCTCGGATCGACTTTCAGCCAACCGGCGCACTTCTACAACAGGTACGTTAGTGCTACACACGCTAACACCAGTGCATGTGTTGCAGACAAACCCGCATTTGTACGGCCGCGTGCCATGTACATCGTATGTATTTCCCGGTCGACAATTGAGCTTTAGGGAGGTTTAGGTTGCGAAGCTTAGGCTTAGTCTTAGGGTAAGGTTGAGGCTGATGCTTAGGTTTGGTCTTAGTGTCAGTTATTAGAAACAAAAGTTTTGTGTTGCAGTTGTACAAAACATTTGTTAGATCAGAATAAGAATACGCATAACATGCTCGGAATGAATTCAAAGTGCGAATAAATTTGACTTGACGCGGAGCTTTGACTAATACTTTGGCTTAGGTTAAGGCTGAGGCTTACACTTTGTCTCAGGAAGACAAGATTTTGAAATGGAGTTTTTCGATTGGGCGGTTTCCTATAATCTTGATTGGGCTGGCTTCATGAGTGAGGGATAGGAAACCTATGTACATGTATACTAAGGAAACCGACCCAATCGAAGACTTGTTAAGATGAGCCCTGGCGGTCTAGGGGAGATGGGCCTACTTTAGGAGAGGCCTAGGCCCATCCTTAAGGCTTAAGGCTAAGAGTAAGCTTTACTCTAAGCCTGGACCTACAGTATGCCTCACGCTCAGCAATACCAGCACGAATTGTCAGTCTAAAAATAAGCTGCCTACACGCGGCTGTAAAATGCCGGATTTTACTGGCAGTCGGTAAAACTCTGCGGACCAACGAAAGTATGCGAAGTTTTACTGGACGAGGGCTTTTATTGAAACACATGTATACATCGACGCATGTGCTGTGACAAACGAAATAGCGAAGGCAGCGAAGGAAGGGTAGGATGTGGGTGTGCGTGATGGGCCCTTAAGAGGCCTAACGCAGGGACTAGCGGCCAGCCCAGACAATCCATCCATACATTCTCTTGGCACTACACTACTTGTGTTATTTGTGTGAAATTTTGTTCAATTCTGTTCACATACGTACAATTAGTGGCGTGTCGCTAGGTAATATCGAATCGGCGCTGGGGGAATCGGCGCTCGGCGCTCGGCGAGAAAATACGGTAGCGCTAATGCGGGAAAAGGTTGCGCTTGGGCTAAAAATTGAATTATACGCCCGTAACCAGCTGCGCGAGTTTAACATGTTCCCCCTTTTACATAATGCAGACAGCCTTAAGGCGGATTTATACTCCTGCCATCATGATGGCTTGGCACTGGCCAATAGTAGAGATGTTCACGAGCCTAAAAATCGCGGCTCGGCTCGGCTCGACTCGATTGTGAGTAGGGATGCAACCGAATACAAAAATACCGAATACCGAATACCGAAGCGGATTTTCGGAACCGAATAATACCGAATTATACCGAATAATACCGAATATTGATGATTCGCAGCGCAATTGCAAAAATATACTGTCTAACAAATATTTCTTGGTTTTGCTAGACTTTTTTGATGTCATAAATAGCTGCAGAGTGACGTATTGTTTGAATGCTATAGATTTATCCATGCCTGTAATACTAAACAAGCCCGATTTGGTTGTTCTTTACCGTCGGCCTGCTGACAACAAGGACGAGTGCAAGATTTGCAAGCAAACAATTTCAAGAGGCGCGACGCGAGTCAGACCACAAGTGCGCTGATTAATCTTGTGAAGTCACAGCCATAAGCACTTTCGCGTGTAGATCTTCCTATTTTCCGCCTCATGGCGGAGATTTCATAAAGAACTTGCTTCTAAGCCTGAGCCTACGCCTAAAACTGAAGCTAAAAGTTGGGTGTGCTGTGACAGCGGGTTGGGTGAATGGGCTTTCTCAATTATCTGGAATGTGGCGGGCAACAGGAGGATATTTGCGCGCAAGTCACAAACGCATACAGAAAGTTGGAGGAAGGTAGCATCCAGTACTACTGTAAGCACCGGATCTGGCAGCTAGGCATACAACTTATTGGATGAATCGTTTGAAAAGATAGGTGGGATTTTATACATAATTGGTACATAAAACAAATGCTTAGGTAAAAAAGTTTAAACCTGACAACGTAGTCTACTGGGGACTAAAAAGCCCGAAATGCTTTTGTTTATTATTAAGTTAAACTTTGAAAGTTCGTTAACTTTTCGTGTGAATAGTCGTTGTTTGCCCAAAATTTTAGCATAGTAAATGAACAGAGAGATGTAAAAGAAGAAGTGTCTCGGTCATTTCTATGCAAATTTAAGCAAAACAGTGCAATTTTAGCGGTTTTACAATATTCGGTATTATTCGGTATTATTCGGTTTGAAAAATACCGAATTCGAATACCGAATTCGAATAGTACTAGTAACCGAATTATTCGGTTCATACCGAATAATACCGAACTTCGGTTGCATCCCTAATTGTGAGCTAGGTCAGCTCGTTTCAGCTCGTTTGTGCTTACCTCCAAGCTCGCTCGAGCTCGGCTCGCGAGCTTTAAATTTGGCAGAAAACTCGGAAAAATAGAAAAATAAGACGAAAAAATCAATACCTAAAGCTTTGCCTGACTAATTACGCAATTTTATCGTTGATAAACCTTTAAAATAATGTACCAAACAATGAAATTAAACGAAAATTAGCCTCGCACAATATTTTCAAAATTTGATTAAAATTACACATTTTTAAGTCTGTTGCGCGATCTGGGCTCGGCTCGGCTCGGACCGCGAGCTTTCTAACCTTGATATAAGCTCGCTCGATCTGGGCTCGTGAGCCGAGCCGAGCCGAGCCGAGCCGAGCCGAGCCGAGCCGAGCCGAGCCGAGCCGAGCCGAGCCGAGCCGAGCCGAGTCGAGTCGAGTCGAGTCGAGTCGAGCCGAGCCGAGCCGAGCCGAGCCGAGCCGAGCCGAGCCGAGCCGAGCCGAGCCGAGCCGAGCCGAGCCGAGCCGAGCCGAGCTTTTTCAGGCTAGTGAACATCTCTAGCCAATAGGCGTTGTGGATGGGGTGCTAAAAGCAGTGGCGTATCCAGGATTTTGAAAAGGGGGTGGTGTAAAATTTTGAAAGTGCCTGGTTGGGCCGCTGCCCAACCAGGGTAAGAAAATTTAGCAAAATTGGCCTTCAAAAACGCGTTTAAAACGCATTCCGAACTTAAAATTAACAGAAACTACAAGTTTTAGTAGTTTATAATGGCCTGGTTGGGCTTCTGCGGGACGAGAAACCAGGGCGAGATAAAATTTTGAAAATTTATCTTCAAAAACGCATTTAGAAGGCATTCTGAGCACAAAATAGACAGTTTTAGTACAAATTCATTAGTTTCTTATATTTTTGGCAGACTTTTTCTTCCTACCTCCGCCGCTAAGGGGGTGTACCTACGCTACACCCCTGGATACGCTGGGTTGGGCCGTCGTAGCCCCTGCATTAGGCCACACTTCGGGCCCATCACGCACACCCATATGCATCCTGCCCTTCCTTCGCTGCCTTCACTACTAACCGGCACACATGCTCGGTGTCAGTCTGAGCAGGTCTCAGTGGTAGCTGTTCCCGTTCCCGTATGTCCCAACACATGTGTCGCTGTAACAACTTTCGGTGGCCTGGGTTGGGCTTTGTGCCGACGACCAACTCTTTGCGGCAAGAAACTTGCCCCGCCGAGTGGATGAACGCACGACGTCGCAGCACAGTGGCTTTGCGGCCTAAACCAGTACACCAACTGTGCCGGCCAGCTGTGAACATATTATCGGTCTATCCCCCTCACTGATGTGGACATTAGAACTTACGGCTTCTGAAGAGTCACTTGAATTCGGTCGAGTCCTTGCAGGGTTCTTTACTGTGTATTTTTCAAATCAGAAATAATCGTGAGGCAATCCTTTGCACAACGAGAAATTTCGAAAATAGTACGTTTAGAATTTAAATTTCGCGCTGGCTATGGTATCTTAGATGTTCACGCAACAGAAGAATTTAAATTTCGCGCTTCTTAGTATTTTAGATGTTCACGCAACAGCTCAAAAATTAGCGCCGAGCGCCGATTCCTCCAGCGCCGATTCGATATTACCTGTCGCTAACGATCAAACATGAAACACTAGAGTGACCCACCCTCTATGTACATGTGGCGGGGCAAGGTTGAGTTCCGAAAAGTCAGGCACTAAAAATCGTTTAGAACGTTTTCACTCTGCTCTGCACTGACTGTTTAAAAATCACAAAATTGCCTAAAAACTTTTCCGGAAAACCAGAATGGTCGCAAAAACGCCTGCCTCAAGAGGCTGATCGGTCGAGTGGGGATTGTTCACCCTGACAAAAAAGACGCTGCCGGTCTCTGCAGCACTGCCAAAAAAGAGTAGACGATGCGTAAAGATGACAGAAACGAACCGTTAACTAGCGGCGTCTCCGTCTCATGTTCAAGTTCTGACGCACCCTCCTCATCAGCAAGCTCAGCCACACTCGGCGACGGAGTAGCAATTTGCATGTGGCTAAACAGAATGTAAAACAAGGCGACTAGACAAGTACGTACAGTACTGCCGCACTTACTGCGTTAGATCACCACCACTTTTCTGCATTGGCACCACACCGCTATCGATCTGAATCAATGCGAGCCTACGTTGTTAACTACGAACGAGAATTTCTGTAGCTAGACATGGGCTGGGGGATTTTCTGGATTTCGAGGCAATAATAGATCGGGAGATGGGGATGAAGAAAGAAGTATGGTATGACTAAAACTTAGTCTATTTTACGTAAGATGTGCTTATGCTTAGTATGCCATTTTGTGTTTCATAAAGTTATGCCAAATCATTTCCAGGGGCGGTAGTATCCTGAGGTGTCAGCCCATGCCAGCTGTCAAAATACCTTTTTCTCCATGCCAGCTTCATTTTCGGACTGCTGATTGACTGCCGACTGAAAAGCATAAGTTCAATCAATATACAGTATGGGCCAAAAAACGTCCACCCCTTTTTCGAACTTTGCTCAAACGATTTGTTCTCGGCCATTCCTTCGTCGATTTGGCTCAAATCTTCAGCACTAAATAATAATATAACTGGGCAACTGGGCACTGTGCAAGTTTGGTGCAAAAATTCTGACTCGCTCAGGTTTTATGAGCCGACAACTAAGAATCAGGGGTCGTTCACAAAGACACTACTTTTTTCGTTAATTCAAAGGGTCTGAAACTTGCAGGAATGATTGGTGTTGCCGGTGGGCATAACATGCTGACTGAGGACCGTTGTAACTCAAAGGGCGCTAAAATTGGTGAATTTCAAAAACTTGGTTGAGAAACCCATACAATCTACAATCAAAGTTATTCATTGTTATTCAAGACCGATTGTAGCAGGAAGTTCGACAAATGAATGAACCATACAAGGGCCGGAAAAATCCGGAGGGGTATGTGGTTTTTCATCTTGGGGTTGGAGTGTATAAAATTGCTTTCCCCAAAAAAAGTCGCCAAAAAGTTGGAGGGGTATTTCCGCCGAGGGAGTATGAGGGCCGCCTAGGGGGTTTTGACCGAAATATTCTGTTTTCCAAAAAAGGTCGCCAAAATTTTCGGAGGGGGGTGCCAGCGAGGGGGAAACAATACCCCTCACCCTACAGCCCATGTACGGAATGAACCTGATATTTGAACTCTATTGCACATCATAGAAACCTTTACCACAGTGTTTTTGGAAAATCGCAAATTTTTAGAATCGTCATTTCACCGGTTTTACGAAGAAAAGTCACATTTTGTTATATTTTTGAAATTCTCCAATTTTAGCGCCCTTTGAGCTATAGCGGTCCCCAGTCAGTATATGTTAAGCCCAATGGCAATACAAATCATTCCTGCAAGTTTCAGACCGATACACTTTGAATTAAAGAAAGTCATTAGTAGTTCTGTGGATCACCCTAATTCTTAGTTTTCGCCTCATAAAAACTGAGCGCGTATGAATTTTAGCGATAAACTTGCGCAGTATCTACCCAATTATATTTTGATTTAATCCTGAAACTCTGGGCCAAATCGATGGAGAAATCACCGAGAACGAATCGTTTGAGAAAAGTTCGAAAAAAAGGTAGACGTTTTTGGCCCAAACTGTATTTTCATGGCTCCATGCAGCCAAAGGTAGTGCTGACGAAGGGCAGTCAATTAACTAACCCATTGCGCTAGTTTAGAATGGATAAGGTGCTGCGTGACGTGCACATCCGTCTGCTCTCCCGTAACTCGGTCCACTGCCGTCACTGTAAGATCGGCCACAAAATGGTCACCCTCAATAACACAAAAACAGTCAGACACTAACCAACTTAGGCAGGTAGTACGTATGGTAATGCTTCATTCAGTATTTATTGTTTGCTTTACAGGCTGGCCATTTATCCATCCGGGGTTTCGGCTTGCTGTAACTTTTGTGCGCGCAATCAATTTGGCTGAAATTTTAACAGAAATTGCTTGCACACACAACCTCAGAATTTTTACTCTAGAACTGTTAGCCAAGCAAGTCTGTAGCTTCAACCATTAGTTATGCACTACACGTGTCCCCGTCAAAGTGAGCGCATGGAAGTGCATAACTGTGGCTGAAGTAACAGACTTGGCCAAACTCTTCAGAGTAAACATTCTAAGGTTGTGTGCATGCAGTGTTAAAATTTGAGCGAAATTGATTGACGACCACTAAAGTTACAGCACTACAAACCCCTGAAAAGGTAACTGGCCTACCTGTTTAGAAAGAGAAGCGGACACCTAGAATTGCATATAACTGTGGTTGAAGTGGCAGATTTGGCTAAAATTTACAGAGCAAAATTTCTAAGGGTGTGCATTTTGTGCTACAATTTCAGCGAAATTGATTAAGAAACACAAAAGTTACTGCAAGTTGAAACGGAGGATAGATACTGTACGTACGTCAATGGGCCACCCTGTAGAACACATCAGTACGTACAACTAAGATTGACACAACTTCGCACATCTTCCTTCAGGATTTCCAGATAAAAGCCGGTTACTGCGGAAATAAGACTAAAATGAAACATACTCGTTTGTCGATGAGAAAAGCCCATACTGTATTCGGAGGATTGCACAATCTCATCATAACTTTCGGCGTTTGCACAGACCAACTCTATAAGCAGCAGTCAAATTGCTCTGCCTGCACTAAAGCACAAACACAGCTAGTACTTGGCCAACCGGCACAATATCAGGCAACCGGGCGGCAATGGCTTGGGCTGGCAACTGACTGAACAGACTCAGCAACCGCCTCACTCTGCTCGTTTCCACCACGTCCACTGTGCCGTAGTCTATGTACTCCACCTGTAAACTATGTACTCTCATTCAACACATACTGAAGTAGCAAGTTTAACGATTAGCAAACACACAACACGCACAACTCTATCTACTTTATCCAGCTTTCCCCTGCAACAGGAACACCCAAATAGTAGCAAAAAATTACAACATTCTCGTCGGGATCATAAAATACAGTAACCCAGCGATGATGGTTGTGTCAGAAATAGATTCCCCACCCCTGAAAACCTTTATTGTCTACTCTATAGAGCGTTTCCTTGAACCAGGCATGCATAAACGCAAAATAACAATTTTCGTGTTGGGAACTCCAAATACAGTATTCCAT
Source organism: Sabatieria punctata (assembly GCA_030248155.1). Classification (NCBI taxonomy): domain Eukaryota; kingdom Metazoa; phylum Nematoda; class Chromadorea; order Araeolaimida; family Comesomatidae; genus Sabatieria; species Sabatieria punctata. The sequence continues at coordinate 40,715 of JASANB010004961.1, read as the reverse complement.
TAATTATACAGTAGTTATGTCAGCAATGAATTCTCTGACCATGAAAACCCTTAGTGCTTACTCTATAGGGCGTTTCTTTGCCGCAGGAACAATGTAAAGTGACAAAAGTTATTTCCGTGCCAGGACGACACACTACAGTACTCGAATGGTTTCAGAAAGGCCTGAGATCGATTTAAAACACTTAAAAGTACATTTTAAAACCACAGTTGAAGGCTTAAACTACAGGGTGCGTCAAAAAAAAACAACCCAGCAGATTTTTTGCTGCAGCAACCGCAAATCTCAACCGATTTGAATGAATCCTGCTTTAAATGAAAGATAAATAAATTCTTGAACGACTGGTGTAGCTTTTATTAAGATGCGTTCTTAGTTCCTGAGATAATTGCTTTCAAAATCAAAACAGAGATTTTGGCAGTGCACAACAGAGGTTAAAACAACCCAGCAGATTTTTTACTGTAGCAGCCGCAAATCTCAACCGATTTCAGTGAGTCCTATTTTATATGAAAGATAAATTAATTCTTGAAAGTTTGGTGAAGCTTTTATTAATTATTAATTTAATATAAAGATATGATGCTTGGTTCCTGAGATATTTGCACTCAAAGTCAAAACAGATTTTGGCTATGAAAAAGAGCGATTTTTATTATTCTGTTGCACTTCATAATAAAACCGATTCCTACTGCTCAGGGCTGACGTAACGAGGTTTTTCTGGTGCCACACATGCTTGGTTACTTCATTTGTAAAAGTCTTGTTGCCCCTCAGCAGTAGGAATCCGAATCTGTTGAGTTTGCCGACTTTGTTGTTTTACTTGACATTCTGATGGTTTGATTTTAGTGTAATCTGTAATGCGGCTCAAGTGCGTTTCTAGTCAAAGGGCCTATCCTGCAATAGCAGTTTTACCGTCCTGTTCGTATGAATAAACGTTTTCAATACAATACAATACAATACAATAGTTTTGTTGTGAAATGCAACGGAATCGCTCTTGTTCACTGCCAAAATCTCTCTGTTTTGAGTTTGAAGGAAAATATCTCAGGAACTAAGCATCGTATCTTAATAGGGCCTTCACCAGTCTTTCAAGAATTTATTTATCTTTCATTTAAAGCAGGATTCATTCAAATCGGTTGAGATTTGCGGTTGCTACAGCAAAAACTCTGCTGGGTTGTTTTTTTTTTGACACACCCTGTACATACAACCAGAGAGAAATCAAATGACTTAATCTTGGAAAAACCTGGATTACTGCATCAGGGTCAATTTTTCAGGGTTTCTATGTGTCTCAATCGACGAGAACAAAATTTTAGTACTGTATAGTAGTAGTACCATATACAGTATGTGAATTTCAGCCCAATCGGTTTAGCTGCTGCCGAGTTATTTCAATCCCCCCAGAAATTTGAAAATCGCTAAAAACGGCCATTTTTCACATTTTCGGTCAAACTTGACGACGGTGTACATGTATATCTCTGGAACCATAGACCTAGAATGAATATGAATACATTTTTGAAATCCCATGGCCTCTAGATTCTGATTCACTAAAAATCGCATTCAGCTCAACTACAGAAAAAGGCGATTTTCAAGCCGACAGTAGCATGCAGGACCAGTGGCAGGGCAGTGAAAAAATGCGATACGTACGCACAGCCTACTACCCCCCATTCTCATTCCGGTTAACGAATCAAAACGAAAACACTGTTAAGCATAAATGACAGCTTTTTCTGATAGTAGGATCCCTCCTCTAATTAACCAAACTTATTTCTGCGGTTATCGTAAAAGGCAAAAATAATCACATTCTGACTCGTAGCAAGCATTAAACAAATGAAAACCCCAACCATAAAAAAAAAGAGCGTGGATTGTGTTATAAAAAACAAACCCCGAACCAACAACCCATTTCCCCATCAAATTTCAAAGTTGGGCCCCAACCTTTTTTCCGGGATTAAGAGCCAATAAAAGGGGGAAATGGGGCCCGGCCCTATTTTTGCCGGAAGGCGAATATCCGGTTTAACGAGGTCCGGATTAACGAGACATGACTGTATTGTAGTAATTGCATCAGATGGCTATTTCTGCTCAGACCACGAACGTGCACGTGCAAGGTATCATCCACAATCACACAGTCCCTCATTCATGCACAGGGAATATGTACAGGGTGTCACACGATAAGTCTGCCATGTTTGATTATTAGCGGCGCGCGACTGTGTTGACGGAATTGAAAAAAATTTCACACAAATAGAGTGCCAAGGGAAACTTAGATGCCCGCCATTTTTTGGCAATATCCATCGAAAGACTTAGCGTTTATTCATCAAAACGTGAAATCTGTGATTTTCAAAGTGGCCCGCCGGTCAGCCTGAACTGATCCTGATCAGACCAAAGGGTTCGATCTTAAAACTGATCGGCCAGATCTTTTTGTTCCAATAAATAAACCACTGGCAAAGTTCCACGCCACGATTGGGGTCGTCTTGGTTCAGCGCTTGCAACTACGGTCGATAAGGTGGCGAGGAGCAGCTTTCAGGAATCAACAAACTGTGCCAACATGAAACTGCAGTCTGCGCTGCCAGACACCGAGTCGACTTCTTTGGCGCCTGCATTATCGTTTGCCGGCATAGCTGGTGTGTGGTTTAGGCCGCAAAGCCACTGTGCGCGTGCTCGCACGTTCATCCTCTCTGCGAGACAAGTTCTTGTTGCAGAGTTGGTCGACGGCATAAAGCCCAACCCAGGCCACCGAAGGCTGGTGAGGTAACAGCAAATAGGTTTATGGGAACCGACTGGATTTGCCGTTGCACCTGAAAGCCTCTCCACAAAGCATGCTTACGTTGGAAGAAAATAACACCGACGACGTCAGGAGCTGTCTAAGAAACCAACTATAATGATGTATGCCGGGAGCCCTCTGGCATAAGGGGCACCGACAGCACCATCAAGTCAACACAAATAGGCGCTGCCTTAGTTTTGGCACCCAACAGCATGCTAGGACGTGGCTGGGCAGTGAAAGAAGCGCATGTGCACAAAGTGGAGTGTGCAAGAAACCAGGTTGAAAATGGGCCCTCGGGCCTGATCGTAACTTCGGTCCCCCCCGTCAAAATCGCATTGCCTTCCGCTTTCAAAACTTAAGCGTTTGCTTTTTAGCCATTTCCGCCTACTCCTCTTTCTTTATGACCTTTACTGAGCTCACTGGCATTGAAAACCCGAGTTTATTAAACAGAGTAACGCTTGAAAATCAAGAAAAGCGCACAAAATATCTTCAGCTAAGGGAAACTTATCCTTTAACGAACGGACACAGTTGAATTTGCGCAGGCATCTACGTTGTATGTTACTCCATGCACCATATTTGTGCGGATTTGGTTGAAATCCGTTCACATCGCGCGCCGTTAACGATCAAATGTGGGACACTTAGCGAGGACTCTGTACATGACCAGAAATACTCAGTTCTGCTTTCGATCCGACCACAGCTGCGTTAGGCACGCGAAGTAAATTTTAGAGAAAACGGACCTCGACCAGAAGCTCGTCCAGGATTCGTTTAACTTTGGCGCGGTGAAAACCCTCCAAGTAATAGGGAGCTGCCACAACACTGCCCGGCATCAGCTGACCCGCGCCAACACTCAACTCCACCAAGGACTCCGTGTAGAAAACTCTGAAATTCTCCTACTCAACGTACAGCACCACAAGTCCGAGATTGACCTCATTAGATGCATCAGTTCAGCCAGTCTCGGAAAGGTAAGACTGCACTGGACGTAGAAACTGACAGGACTGAAGTACTGCGCCAAATAGACCTACAGCAGCACAACTGAACCAATCAAATTAAACCAACTTCTCAACTCACATGCACGTATCGCCGTTCATCTTTGTACTCGAAGGTACTCAGATCGTCAGTGGGAAGGCCGGGTATCTGCTGCACCGGAATTTCGTAGTCCAACGGCGTCAGTTCGCACTCCAGCTCTAAATTCTGGTTCAATCCGTCCTTTTTAACTGTTACGACCGGCTCTGAAAGCGCTTGTTCTTTTTTACAGTGGTGTGCTGTCAAATGCACCTTCAATAGTGGGATCGTAGATAACTTGAAATAGATGTCGATGCGAGACGCAAATGATGTGCAACAGTCGACTGAACTCTACTTCCGAGCGTCGCTGCAAGTCGTTGATGGTCACTCGTTCCCGACACAGTTCCAACAGCAACCCAGTGCAACTATCGTAGTCACAGACTGCAAACAAACGCCGTCCTACATGGATGGTTAAGCTTGGCCCACACTAATCCAAAGATCCCTCCCAACAGATTTTTCCGTCACAATAGATTCGTAAAGTCAGAACTACAGTAGTTTGAGCAGAGGGTTTTGTAGAGCAAAACAAAAACAAACGTCGGTCAGAAGATTGCAGGTAGAAGCGTCCATTGGAAAGAGTGGCCACACGTTCCAGGGTGGAGTAGCTGGTGAAGCTCCGTCCAGTGCAGACCTAGAAATACAGACAGAGAAAGCTGCTCTACGCATAGAAGAATAGAAGTTGTCAGCTCACCTTGTAAATGTCAGAAAATCGTTCAAACTCCAGACCTTCCGGATAACGTGCCAAAATCTAAAATCACCAGATATAACCAGCTCAGCAACTCTCAATTCTTTAAAAAATTATTTTATTTAGGTAAAATAGCGAAATGCTTTATTTTATACATGTTGAACCCCTATTTTTTGTGCTTTGATCCACTACTACGAACCATCTCTAGTTATGGGGCATACAGGTACGTACATGGCGAAAAAATAGAAAAAATCCGCAGGGGCTGTTGGTCGTCTTGGAAAAGGGGTTCCAAAACGTAAAAAGATTGTCTATTTTGCCTTAAACAGCGAAAAAATTTTCGGCGAGGGGATGGGTTAGCTCCCGGGTCCCCGATCCATATCATCTTGGAACTCACCCGCCACTTTAGTAGCTTAAGTTTTGGGCGTTTGCCGATAACTTCAGCCGATAGTTTTGTGCATCGGCAAATTTTTGCCGGGAGAAAAACGTGGGTATAGAGATAGCCGCAGACGAAAACTTCGAAAAAAATTCGTTAGCTGTTAGCGTTAAATTATTCGTTAGCGTTAGCGTTAAAATTTCGATATGTACTGTAGCTAATGGCAAACGTCTTTTTTTAGCGCTAGTTTTAAAATCGGTCTTACAAGTTGATACAATGTATATGCTCTCGCGCATCTATAACTTTCAGCCTTACTTACTTACACAGCACTACGTAATTTACAAACAGCGCAGAGACTATTACAACGAAAATACATGCAAAAAATGCGGACCTACAAGTCATGTACGTACGTAAGATTAGAAAATTAAGAAACATACGTACACAGAACTTACAATCTTAAAGAACAGAAAATCTTACAAAATATCAATAGAAGACAAAATTATGGCATAAAGGAAAAAGATTTAGACTGAATTCAAAAACAGGAAATTATCAATCTCCTCTGAGCAACGAAAAAATCTAAAATTGCACCTGTCTGCAGAGGTTTCTCGACTCGATTGTGGTGCTGTGCGCGTAAGCTCTGGCCGCAGCGCAGGCCTCTTTTAAACTGACGTCCCTGACTGTGGCCTCCGCACCCCAGTAAGTGAGTTCGCCTTGACCCAAAGCTCCGCCGTCACCGATTCCCACGTAGATTTCATCGGAAGAGGAGGAAGCAACCGTCGGTCTGCTGTACAGATTCCGACGCAGCGCTTCTGCTCTGCTCAGATTAACTACACTGCTGCGGTTGGCATCGCTCTGAATCTCTGCCTTCCCCTGTAAGAATATAGTCAGTTCAGCAACTTAAAAAGACACTGTAGAGCACTCAGTTCATACTTTCATAGAAATCACCAGCCACTCTTGCCAGGTTTTCCTGAAATACTTGGGCATATCCAGCCACTGGCCATAGCGCTTTTCATAAGCTTCGCCAAACCAAACCAGCTATAAAGTGTTGATGGCATCAAACTCAGACAGCAACATAAAACACTGTCCTACCTACCTCAATGCCATTCGGAAAGACCTCACTCAACATGGTCAACACTCGCTCGCACAGCAGAATGGGAGTGGGAATCCCTGATTGCCATGACTGCGGCGTTACTGACGGCAGCACCGTTTGTCTCTGACTGCTAACAGACCGCTCTGCTGAATCTGAGTAAGTCGCTTTTGCCTGCAGCCACCCACTTAACTAAAAGAGAAAACTAGGCGATGCTAACAAACTCATAATTTGCCGGGTCACCCCTCCTCATCGATGGTCGAGGTCACACTCACCGACTTTTTGAGAAAAATCGGCTTTCTTACAGAAATTTTTCTCCATGTCGGCGAAATCGACCTGTCGCCCAACCCTACTAATTTTTCCGGCCTCTATAGCATATCGGTTAATAATTGCAATTCTCCCCAAATAGACAACGAAAACTGAACAAACGCTGCTTTGACCAAAGTCTACACTCCTAAGCACATTGAAGAACACACATTAAACACACTCCTAACAGTAGAAGTACCAAGAGGGATTGTGGAGATCTTTGCTGTCTGATAGGAGGTTTCAATGGTTGAGGTTGTCGGTCTCTGGCAATAGATAAATTCATAAATGCACTGGAAGAGGGAGAGACTGGTAACCCATAGCAACGTGAGGACGCCTGCAGTGTCGGACCTGTAAATACGTATAATGTAGAGTGCGAACTGGTATTGGGTATTGGGTGTATTGGGGTGTTTTCCAGGTATTGGGTTTTGGAGTTTTTACCCCCCAATACCCAATACTAAATTGGACAATTAAAAGTAGAGAAAAATCGATGTTGACCTGAAAAAATCGAAAAAGTTGATAGATGATTCGGTTTAGTAAGCTGTTTTCGCGTTAAGGAGCCATCCATAAACGACGTCGTTCCAAAATCCCGATTTTTCGGAGCCCCCTCCCCCCAAAATCGCCTTGCGTCGTTTCTAGGGGACCCCGCCCCTAAGACGACGTCGTTTTCGGTTTACCGCCCCCCCCCGATAAAAGTGCAGTACATACAGAACTGTCATGTTTTCTTGTTAGCATACTGCGCAATCAATAGAATAAATTCCTACAACCACTCTGGGAAGCTTTTCTGCATTGTAGAAACCTTTGACAGAATGTGTACTTAAATTGAAAATAATACAATCAAAGTTCCCTAAAATTCCGAAAAAAGCGGCATCGTTTTTTGCAAACCCCTCCCCCTCCTGGTGTGTCGTCTATCGTCGCATTTCAGCCGACCTCCCTCCCCCTCTGGAATGTCGTCGTTTATGGACGGCCTAATCAACTAAACGTTAGTAGAATTCCCTACAGTGTACGGTTTTCTAAGCACTACACCAGTAATTAATTTCTCTGTTCTTATCTAAAATAAAAATGGTGACATTACTAATGTCACCGTAATGTACTAGCACCGTACCCATGGCTATTGCCGTGGTGCACACAATTTCTACCCGAGTTAGGAAAAAAATCGCCGGAAGTAAGAACGAAAGAACTGAATTACGAAATATTAAGTACCAAAAGTGTTAATTTCTGCTAACTTTACGCCTAAGTGCTTTGTGAAAGGCTAATTTTTCAAAAATTTTCTCGCCCTGCTTGGGCAGCGGCCCAACCAGCCTCTTAAAAATTTTAATTGCATTGCCAAAAATCTTGTGTACACAACTAGGTCATCGTCATCCACAGAAGCGGAGGTTTTGTTGATCTCTGAGGGGAGGTTATGCAGCCGGGGGAATCAGCCAAAATATCACGGGGTCCGATCCGGTCCGATGTGCGGGGACCTTAGGGCATACGATCAGACTCGTGGTTCACTTAGTAACACCCGATCTGGTCATCCCAATCACTCCGAGCCACGCTGTTGGGCGCCAGTTACTAAGAGAGCGTCTGCCCCGACGGCCGCCGGTGCCCGGTTGGCTGAGGGCTCCCGGCATAGTTGTTTCTCAGACAGCTCGTGACGTCGTTGATCTTCTCCTCCAACGCGACATGCTTTGTGGAGCGGCTTTGGGCGCAATGGCAGATCCAGTCGGTTCCCATTTATCTACTCGCTTTCACCAGATTTCGGTAGCCTGGGCGGGGCTTTGCGTAGACTAATTCCAGTCAGACTGGTTTCGAACCCACTATTGTACAACCGCTAGGGATGCAGGAGCCACTATGACTCAGAGGCAGCGAGCTACCCACTGAGCCAACGACTCGACATGTACCTGTATATACATCACGGGGTATTGGAAAAACCGGAAATACAGGATAAAAATAGTCAAATCGCAAAATTCTCCAAAATACAAAATTAGCGTTAACAAATTTTAGCATCTGAAATTACCATTAGCTAGCCTACTTGTATGCTTCCCAGAAAAAGCCTAAAAATGGCCTCGGGAGGCTTAGGCTGGTTGGCCGTCCTAGACGGTGTGGGCACACCCCCTATTGCATTATGTTGAGGGTAGTTGAAAGTTGACTGAAAAACTCACGGTAGTCGGTCTTCCTAGGAATCAGGAATATCTCGCCATTCTGCGACAGTCGCGTAGAAGCCACGTCGTCCAAATAGCGGAAACAGAATACAGAAGCCGACAGATTAAAGGTGTTGCGAATGTTCAGTCGCTGACCGTATGCGCCCTCATAGAGCTTGTTCAGTGTGTTCAGATTTACCTCCCCACTTTGTGCATTCAACAGCGCCACTATACGACTTTTCACCTAGAATTTAGATTTGCGCCTATCAGCAGAAAACTACTGCCCTAAACAATTCGGACAAATCGAAAAACTTCGTATAGTCCTAGTCGGTGGTCGCCATAAATGAAACGATTTACTCTGACGGTACGAGACTCAATTATAATTTTGATTTGGTTCAGAGCGTTTTTACCTGAGATCTGAAATCAAAACCGCTTGGTGCGTCTAAAGCGGGTCCGCTGTGAAAGACGGGGGGCCTAGGAGGAGGAGGAGGAGGAGGAGGAGGAGGAGGGAAGGCCGGTCGACTGCTGCCAACGCCACCGATTCTGTCCGAGCGTCGCTGACCCAGCACCAACTTGCGTAGATGCGCCGTCTTTCTATCCGGTCGAATCGTAACAAAACGGCCGTCTATTATCTGCAACCCATCAATTGCACAGTTGAGCACTGCCTGATTTTCGTCAATTAAAACAGGATTTAAGAGTCGGTCTCTGAACCGATCAAGTCTTAGTATTACCGCCTATACTGATGCGTCCCTCTATGGGTATTTTTATATTTGGAAAACAGGCCTTCCGGAGCGTGCCTAACTGATGCGTCTCTGTGGTACTTTTATATTTGGCAAAACAGGCCCCGGGGCGCATACATGGGCCGGAAAAATCCGGAGGGTGTCTAGGTAAGCTAGGATGACCATTTATAACGTCCTACAACCGATAAAACTTTGAAACTTTATTCCTGATATAGTGACCATTAAACTCGTCAGGCGAAGAGGGCTTTTAAATGATATACAGTATAGATCAAAAAAAATGTCCCATCGCTTTTTCGGCCTTCACTCAAACGTTTCGTTCTCAGTCACTTCTTTACCGATTTGGCTCAAATTTTCAGCAAAAATTAACAACATGGTTGGCTAAATATTCTGCAAGTTTAGTGCCAAAATTCCGACTCATACTGGTTTTATGACCCAAAAACTAGGAATGAGGGTGGTCCACGCAAATTTGATTTTTTTCGGTAATACAAGGAGTACAGGCCTGAAACTTGCAGCAATGATTGGTGTTGCCATTGGGCATAACATACTAAGCGGGCAGCCCTGTAGCTCAAAGGGCACTAAAATGGGGGAATTTCAAAAACATGACGAAATATGACTTTTCTTCATAAAACCGGCAAAATGACGATTCTAAAGATTTTCAATTTTCAAAAAACGCTGCAGGGATGGTTAGTATGGTGTGGAACAGAGCTTAAATATCAGGTTCATTTATTTGTCGAACTTCCTGCTACAATCTATGTTGATTAACAACAGATTCAGTGCTTTGATTCTAGAAGGTGCAGATTTCTTAACTATGGGATTTTCACTCATGTTTTTGAAATTCCCCCATTTTAGTGCCCTTTGAGCTACAGGGCTGCCCGCTTAGTATGTTATGCCCAATAGCAACACCAATCATTCCTGCAAGTTTCAGGCCTGCACTCCTTGTATTACCGAAAAAAATTAAATTTGCGTGGACCACCCTCATTCCTAGTTTTCGGGTCATAAAACCAGTACGAGTCGGAATTTTGGCACTAAACTTGCAGAATATTTAGCCAACCATGTTGTTAATTTTTTCTGAAGATTTGAGCCAAATCGGTAAAGAAGTGACTGAGAACGAAACGTTTGAGTGAAGGCCGAAAAAGCGATGGGACATTTTTTTATCTATACTGTATATGGTATGTGGTACCATATGGTATATATATGGTACCATATGGTACCACCTGAGGCCTCGATCGAAAGGGTACCATATATGGTACCACTTGAAGGTGTACCGGTACCATATATGGTACCGTTTCCATATATGTGTACTGATACCATATACAGTATAGATTAAAAAAATGTCCCATCGCTTTTTCGGCCTTCACTCAAACGTTTCGTTCTCAGTCACTTCTTTACCGATTTGGCTCAAATTTTCAGCAAAAATTAACAACATGGTTGTCTAAATATTCTGCAACTTTGGTGCGAAAATTCCGACGGAAAAAATTTTTTTGAACCGAAAAGTGAAAATCATAGTGGTCTGTGTAAATTCAAATTTCCCGCGTAATTACGGCGCTATCGCTTAGATAGTTGCAGGAATGATCGGGCGGACATTTGGTCATAACATATTCAGACGGCAGCCCTCTGGCTTAAGGGGCACTAAAATTGGGGAATTTCAAAAACATGACAAAATGTGACTTTTCTTTGTAAAAACGGTGAAATGACAATTCAGAAGATTTTCGATTTTCTAAAAACACTGTGGAGAAGGTTTCTATGATGTGAAACAGAGTTTAAATATCAGGTTCATTCATTTGTCGAACTTCCTGCTACAATCTGTGTTGATTGACAACTGATTCAGTGCTTTGATTCCAGAATGTACAGATTTCTTAACTATGGGATTTTCGATCATGTTTTTAAAATTCCCCAATTTTAGTGTCCCTTAAGCCAGAGGGCTGCCGTCTGAATATGTTATGACCAAATGTCCGCCCGATAATTGCTGCAACTATCTAAGCGATAGCGCCGTAATTACGCGGGAAATTTGAATTTACACAGACCACTATGATTTTCACTTTTTGGTTCAAAAAAATTTTTTCCTTTGGAATTTTCGCACCAAACTTGCAGAATATTTAGCCAACCATGTTGGTAATTTTTGCTGAAAATTTGAGCCAAATCGGTAAAGAATTGACTGAGAACGAAACGTTTGAGTGAAGGCCGAAAAAGCGATGGGACATTTTTTTTTATCTATACTGTATAACCTCTTGCAACATACCTACGCCATATGGCGTAGTAGTCCATCCTATCGGGAATGGCCAACCCGACATGATAAAAATTAAATACACCTGTCGGTGGAAGCGCGCAGATATCGGGTAAAACCCTGTCGGCTGTAGTTCAGCCGACAGCATAACCTATCGGTTCAAGCATTCCCCCGTCGTTCTTCGGTGCTTCTATCCTGTCGGACAGTGAGATTCGCAAATTAAAATAAAAATGAGAGTGCAGTTAGTTTGTGAAATTTCGTTTGCGCAGGAAAATGTTACTTGTGTACTGTCACTGTGTGTGATTAGCAATCATTGGGAATGAATAGAATAGAGCATCACACAATTTTATTTTGAATAGCAATTCTTTGACAACAGAAACTTTGAAGCTACATCCATAGGTCGATGCACTTTTTGGACCGGAATTTTCGGGCCCAGACCACTTTTTTGGTGAAATTAAGCTAAACCTGACGGGAAAACCAAGACACAGTGGTGATCTATACGATGCGATCAATTGTTATCCAGTTTCCAATCGAACTTTGGTGGCGGCGGCACCATTGATCTTTACTGTGTATAACTGTGAAAGCAGTCACTCCTCACATCCACATCCCATACATGACTCTGGGGACTTACACACACCTTCCCTCTCTCCCGTCAGAGCCCTCTCGCTGGAAATTCTGGCGATTTTTTTAGAAAAATCGGCAATTTTACAGTGATTTAGCGTTTAGCGTTTTTGTCTATTTTAGGAAGTCGACCTACTCGTCCTTCAAAACTCGATATTCTCCAGATTTTCTGCCCCAATACCTAATTCTTTCTCACCTGGGTTAAAAGAATCGTATTTCATCAAAGAGGAGGCACATTGTTTAGCATTAGAAATAGCAAAAATTATAGTTTTTATTTTAATAACGAGAAAAAAGCAAATTACCGGTTGAAGAGTTTGATAGTTTGAGTGAGTGTTTGTAGTAGCAAGTTAGCGAGTGGTTGCGTGTGTGTGCATTTGAGATTGGCCTAGTAAAGACCTCCACTTCTCTTTCACGGTGTACTCCTCAAGAAACATGCCGCAAAATAAATTAACATTAGAATCTATTTTTAGTTTAGTATCTAAGTTTTTAGTTGATTGGCGCAATACAGTTTCCTAGTTAAAACTAATTTTAGATCTAACCTTTAAAATGATAAAGCATTTCAAAAAGGTCCCAATCAGTATTGGGTAATGGGGCAGAAAACCCCCCGATTTTCCATTTCTATCAAATTCTCCGTGTATAGAAAGCAGCGCAGCAAGCCTTCTCCAACCAAAACCATTAGATTAGATACAAACTAAATCTTGTGTTATCTGCGTACCAGCAAACGTTTAGCTATGCTTGCGCTTAGCTCTGACGCACAAAGGCCAGCTTATAAAAAACGTAGAGTGCTGCCAGCTGCAGCGATTTTTGGCGCTTGCACCAATTTTAAACAAGCTGGCCTGGCGCTGGAGATATGGTGGGGATCACATTAAACTGCACTTTGTAGATATTATTGCGGTTCTTAAATATATGGCGTTTTCATTTTGATATGAGCAAAATTTAAACAGAAATTTTGAAGCAACAAAAGCTCAAATCGTTGTGCAATCTAAACACCTTAATAGGCAATGGCGCAATGATTCAACTGATATAAATAGCTCAATTCTTCTCACAAAGACAGTGAAGATACAGTAAAATGCTTACAGCAGAGGAACGTTTTATTTCTACCTTTTATTTTATTTCTATTTTATTATTTCTGTCTATCACTGATCCCACCGGGGGGAGAAAACCGATAGGATAGGTACATTGTATGCTATCGGCTGAACAGATTCCCCGCCCTATCGGCTGAATTGAAAAATCCTTCACCCGACACCTATCGGGTTTTGTTCCCCGCCCAATTGCCCCGATACCATATCCTATCGGCTGAAGCATACATGTACTAGGGGGGGGTTTGGGGGGGGTCCCCCCCCCCCTGCTGGAAAGGCCAAACCCCCCCTCACCCCCCACCCCCCCCCCCGAGACAGGTTAAGGGACCCCTCCCCCTGACCAAAAAATACAAGTACTAGTAGTGGCTCCAGTATTAACAAACTGTGTCAGAAATCACTAATTTTTAGCCTAAAATTCACTTGAAAAGCCTTTGGAAACCGAATTTGGCGTTTCCACTGCTGATATTTAAGAAAAATCGGTGTTTTTGTAAGCTCTTTTTGTCATTTTTTGCTTGTTTTTAGCTTTAAAACGCTATTTGGCAGCTTAAAATAGCGATTTTTAGCGTCCTTACTGAGAAAAACGTGCTAAAAACGCATTTCTAGGCGTTTTGGAGCTTTTTGAAATTTGGGACCCCCCACCTGGGCGAAACCCCCCCCTCGACCCCCCACCTGAGGAAAAAACCCCCCTACCCCCCTCCCCCCAGGTCGGCCCGGAGCTGTTACATGTATGGGCTGAAGCCTCTTCCACCGATAGGTAAAAACGATGGTATGTTGCAGGAGGATAATACGACCTTTTTGGACGATTTTGAAATTTTGGAATTCTGCCAAAAAATGATCGATAATCGATATTAATCGATAAAACTTGCCAATTTATAATTAATTACGATCATTAAAAACGTTAATTTCTGTTTGGGATCGGTTCCTGATTTCCCACCCCAACCCAACTACACCTGATCCCCTAATTTTTGAGTGAAATAAAAATGTGCGTACGTACTTGTATAGAGTCGGGCCCGCTTATGTGTTCCAGGAACTCCACCAAAGAACGGAAACCAAACTCTCGATACGGAATTTCGGAGCCGTTAATTTCTCTGAAACGGTGAGCCAGTGAGTAAAAGTTATGCCAGCAGTAGTATCATGTACCGGTATCCTCTGTTTAACTCGTGCACAGTCATGACGAGAGGAGTAGCCAGCGCCAGTGCCCTGCATTCATTTTTCACCGCAGATAAACGCTTTTCCCTTCTCTCTTCGCTGTCTGGCTCTTCGTTCTTCATGTGCTCATTCTTTTTAAGGCAACCAAACTCAGAAAGCCAACAGCGTGGATCTACATTAGCTGGCAAGCCAAGCAAAAACACTGCACCGCTCTGACCAAAACAATAACGTAACTGACGGAGGACAGGCAATCTGCTTACCGCCGATTGGTCAGTGTTTGGACAGCCAATCAAAGCAAAAAAACACGACGCGACGTCGGACCCGTATATAGCTGCCTGCGTGTACCACACTACTGTGTAGTACTCTAACACTTTCTGCGCAGTTCATTTACTAAACACTCCATGTCATGTCCTCACGAAGAGACAAAAATTTGCATAGTACTTCCTGTAATTCCATTTGAGCCAGGACGTGTTGGGACATATGTTGGCGAAATGCGACCAGAAACTTATTTGCAATGCATTGTGGGTGCCCAGGCCTTGTTTTTTCTATTCATTTACTTGCGTTGTAATTTGACAGCTCCACTCTACATCGAAAGACCGTTTCCGATTAGATCAACCGCTTCAGATGGTAAGTATAAAATAACTTTTAGTTGTGAAATGATAGATGAAGAGTGTCTGCATTGTATCTGTGGATTTGCTTAGTGAAGTCCGTGGCAACTGGCTTCTCACAGAGGTACAGAGAGTTGTATGGCTTGGACTCTGACGACAACCAATTCTTCTCCAGTTGCAAAGATCCGGATACCATAGCACTCACATTCAACGGTGGCCCGTTCGAACATACTCAGACAATTTTAGAAATTCTGAGGTCAGCTTTGTATTCAGTCAGCCAAAAAAGATAATAGATTACCGCTGTATCATGTGGTTAAACCACTTTTCAACCAAAAAAAAAGACTCTATCTAACTCATTCACTCAGCGTCAAATGCTCACACCGCACGTACTACGTCAAGGCGCAATCTCCGTTTTCGCCGTCAAGAGCATTTTAAGATTGGATGTCTGAGTCAGGCAACCCTTGTGTCCCCTCGCTATTTGCAAATTTTGGTCGACCTCTCTGACTTGCTCAAAATTTGCACAAAAAAGTACTTTGCTTCACAATGACCTGCACCAACTTTAGGACCCGAGCTTCGCCAATTATGCAAATTATGCGGGGTCAAAGTTCAAAACTGTACCCCTCATTCAAACGATCATAAAACATGCAATATTAAATTAAAGATATTGAGGCGGGTCCTTTTTAATTCGATGGGTGATGACTTTCATTTGAGCTATAGAACGTCTTCAAGCGTTTTGTCGATCGATCAAAGACATGTATATGCCAGCAAATCTGGAAACGTGTGTGATTTGGCTATGGAGGGGTAGGCCGATCTATCAAAATATCGCCTAAACTTTCCGCTAGGGACGCCTGGTCAGCCGAACAGAGGTCTTGGCCGGCGAGGGGAGGGGTAGGTCACTGAGGCCTCCCTCCCCAATATGAAGGAATGAAGGAGGAGTGCGTGTTTATGTGAAAGTGTATTGTATACAACAAACAAATGTCTTTTCTAAAGCAACTGCTGGCATGAGGGGTCGTCAAAACAGAAGGCGTAGGGCAGTTCACTTGGCTAGCAACTGGCCATTTGCGTTAATTAGCGCGACAACCCAACCCCATACGCTCTTACGCAATGCAGGCCACTCTCCGGCGCTCTTACGCAAGGGGTCAGTCAACTGATCGCCTGACGAAACGTCGAAGAAACGTCGACGTCCGTCGACGTTTCTTCGTGCAGTTTTTTTGGCGACTACTGTATAACATTTTTTCGAAAAACTGATGCTGCAGCAGTTTGATATAGAATATTATCAACTTTGATCTGTGATACGTTAGAAATAAAAATTTAAAGACTAAACTGCAAAACTGACATGTGAATTTTGCGATTTTGATCTATTCAACCTCAAAGCTCCATTGTTAGCATACACTTCGATGCAGTTTTGTGTGCTGAGTTCGAAACTGCATTCAGTTTAGCTAGATTCGATCTGGACTGAATCGGGAGAAGTTTGCGTTCAAATTTGTGACCGACAGTATTCCTTGAGTGGCATTACTCGCTAGCATGACCCAAAAGCGTTCTCAGCGTGGCGATAAAAATGTCAAAACAAAAGATTGCTGCAACTGAGTTTCACGGTTTTGCTTGCAGTGCGCGGAATGCAAGTGCCACATTCTATCTGGAGGGCCGGCAGGCGCTAAGACACAGAGAACTGGTGAAGGAAATGGCGAGCCAGTCGGCGTTCATGATCGGTTCACATACATTCAGCCGGTCTCCGCTGTCTGAATTGGAATCAGCCGAATCGGTGCAATACGAAATAGAAACCGGCATTCGGGCTTTGTTTAATGTTACAGGAAGCCGGTAAATTTCAACAATTATTGCTCTTGTACACAAAAGTGCGCATATTTTCTGTACGTAGAATTGCAGTAAATGTCTTATTTAACAACAGATCCGGCGGGCCGTTGAGGGGGTAGGGTAGGGTAGCGGGTTTTTGCTGCCAGATGGGCCCCGGAGCGTTTCGCCCAGGCAGTCGGTCCAAAATCTCAAAAAATCGCCAAAACACTTGGAAATGCGTCTTTAGCACGTACCAGCAAAAGCAAAAGCAAGCATAATGAGAAAAAGGCCAACTAAAAGCAGTTACTATGTCCATAGATGCCTTCAAAGGGTGGTGGCCATTTATCTACTGTATCGTCGGTTTCGTCTTGCCGTAACTCTTGTGTTTATCAATCAAATTCTCTGAAATTTTAACACAACATGAACAAGTCCTAAGTATTTTTACTCTCAAAAATTAGCCAAGTCTGTCACTTCAATCACTAGTTATGCACTTCCACGTGTCCGCCGTCAAAGTAAACATGGAAGGAAACGCATACCAAAAAGGCATAAGCTAAAATTACAATGTTTGCAGGTGTTAATTTTTTGTTGGGGTGGTGGGCTTCCTAAACTGTCTCGTGGGGTTTGGCCTTTCTTCAGGATCTACAGTAGGTGTGTCAGTAACCCCTAAAACATTCTTATACAATACATGATGGCGGAAATTGTCAATACAGAGACAGTTCTGCTTCAGCTATCGCCACTTTCGGGCACCCTCGGGAAATTTGGACAATTTCGGGCTGCTGGCGCGTTCGCGGATGGGTTTAGTAATTGCCGGCAGCACTATGAAACTGGAAATGGCTGAGATAGAAGCTGAGGCGAACGAGCGGCAAATGTCAGCGTTTGCAAGAACTGCTTTCATCACAGAGAAGAGTGAACTGTCACTGAAACAGAGGTTTGACGAATTCAGCAGAGCCAACGACTTTCAGTCGACCGGTTACATTTTCGAGGACGACACTTCTCAGTCGAATATCTGGATGCTTCACTGGTTGCTTTCCTTTGCCGCCGATAAGAAAATGAACTTTGTCAGAATGGATCAATGCACTGGAATAGCGGAAACGTTCTGATTCTGCCTTTATACATATTATTCGCTTATAAAAATCGTGTTGTTATGTACTGTACGTACTCCGATCCGATCGGATATGGCGGGGGCCGTACGATGTACAGACAGCCCTACGATCAGACCTGCGCGGTCCATTTCGCGACCCCTGATATCGTCATCTCGGACGCTGTGCCTTCTTTCACTGCCAAGCCGCTCCTAATTAGCCACGCTGTTGGGTGTCAGTCACTAAGAAAGAGAGTGCCTGGCGTGGTCACGTCATGGTGCTGTCAGATCCCAACAGCCGCCCGGCGCAGCCGAACTAAAAGCTCCTGACGTCGTTGATCTTCTTTTCCTCCAACACAAACATGCTTTGGGCAGCGGCTTTCGGTGCAACGGCAGATCCAGTCGGTTCCCATTTACCTACTCGCTGTAACGAGCTTTCCGTGGTCTAGTTGGGGCTTTGTGCCGACGACCAACTCTTGCGGCAAGCAACTTGCCGCACCGAGAGGATGAACGCACGACATCGCGCAGTGCCTCTGCGGCCTGAACCACTACACCAACTGTGCCGGCATGTACGTGCTGTACGTACGTGCTTTGGCGGCCAAGCGCTATTGGGTGCAATATACAAATGTAGATTGTCCGGGCGGGGCCGTAACCCCCACCCACGTTAGGCCACCTATGGGCTCGTCACGCACACCCACATCCTGCCCTTCCTTTACTGCCTTCGTTCCTAGCCGGCACACATGCTCGGTGTCAGTCCGGGAGCGGGTCTCAGTGATATCTGTCCCTGATTCCGTTTGTCCCAACACATGCGTGTTTGCTATTTTGGCTGAGGTGCAACGGCATCTGCAGTCGTTTCCCATTTACCTACTAGCCATCACCGGTCTTGGTAAGCGCTATTACTAACGTATGAAATGCGGTTTCAAGCAAAAAGATCACTTTCTGTTACACTGAAACAGTTAGCACGTGGATCAAACACACAACAGTAAGAAAATCAAGTGTCTGATCAGAACAGATCACCGTTCGCAGGCAATTCTTTGATCAGTCCTGCCTTTCTCAGCTCACTTTCCTCAGCCGCCGTGATGACACCTGCGTGACGGGCCGCTCGCACCAGACCTTCAGTGAGCGGCTCAACCTGTCCCTGACCGACGGCTCGTTTCTGGGCTTTCTCCACTTCTTCCTGGGGCACGGCTCTCTTTCGTCTGCGCGCTCCCTTCTTGACCAGTCCGGCCTTCTCCATCAAATCCTTCTGCGCCGCCGTTATCTTGTCATGCTCGACCAGATTGTTCAACTCACTCTCGGGCATTGGGTCGATGCCTGCCGCCAGTTTCTTCAGTTGCTCGGCCGATATGTCCGGCTCGGCTGCAGCTGCAGGTGCAGCTCGACGGCGACGGCTGGGCAGGGAATTGGCGAGTCCACACTGCACACACACAAACACCAACAATAGCACTGCCACCACACGCGAAGCCATGACACAGACACAAATGAATGTAGTGACAGAAAGGCAGTTTATATACACTACACTGCTTCCCTACAGTAGAACAACAATGCATTCAGTCAGTCTGTCCAGCTCAGCATAGCAGAAACTTCGGTTTAGGCAAGTGGCTTGGCGATAGGACCTACCAAAGAGAAGTTGCGTGCCAATTTCCGACACAACTGCGTGTAAGAGTCGTAAGCGTGGAAAAGCGATACTTTAGTGCGACATTAATTCTGAACGATTGACAAACACCCCGGAAGGAATTCACCAACACTTCTGCACTCTTCTTTAGCGCGGTAGTTGTATGATTACGAAAGGTGGCAAGCTACCATACCATGCCCTACCATTTGTACAAGGTAAGGAGGTCCCAAGATCCTATGATGTGTGTGACAGTTGGAACTGCAGAAGTTAGTTTTTTAGTTTCCGCCGACAAGTTTTTTTACCTAAGCTTAGCTAAGCAATTGGAATGCACACACACTATACCATTTCGTAAAAATCGAAAAACCCTAAACCAATTCATTTCCCCGAAGTCACTATCGTTTTTCAAGAAGCCACGTTGTAGCATACTGCTTTCATGTTTCTTTTTCTCGAAGTTGCTATTCGGTACCCGACTTGACTTGACGCCTGTAGGCGTCCGGTCTTTTCGAAGTGGATATATATATAGGTGCTTTCAAGTTTGCCAAATCAAATGATGGGCGCGGCTAATTGTCTGACTAATCTCTAACTGTGCTTATTCTGTAGCTAGAGTAATGGTGTACCGATCCGGTCTTGGGCACAAATGTATGTCTACGAGTATGAATTTTATAGGAAGTATTCTACATAAGTGGGGTTCCGGGCGAAATCGGCCGATAATCGATGAAGTAAGGCGATATGAGGATAGCGCGTAATTCTGATGAGGTAGCATGGACTGCAGTAATCGGTTGTGGATGTGCTGGTGTATTAATGTGTAGTAAAACAATAACTTAGAGGTCAAACGCAGTTGTTTGTTACCGCATTCTGCCATATTAGCAAACCCTAATCTGCACGAGCGGTGCGAGCAGTGCGAGCGTGCGAGCCGCACTACACCGTAACCAAAGCGGCGCCTCAACGTTCCGGGCGAGCGCCAAATTCAAATCGCTTAAGCGCTGGCAGGCACCCTTCTTCAAGTCCCGTTCAGGCCTACCTGCCACTCATCGCCTCCCAGATCGTCCATCACTTTGATCATACAGCCGCTACTCACGGTTCGCGCACACTGATCTTCAGCCAAGTGCTATCTGAAGAATCGGCCGATTTTCCTTCAGATTGAAACGATTTCAAATCTTCAAGGTACAGGGTGGGGTGTCTCAAAAAATGATCACATTTCTTTTTACTGCCATTTCCGCAAATTTTGACCAAATAGGCTGAAATTTGGGCATAAGTGCCAAAATTCGGGGAATTTTGTGTGTTAAAGTTTAGTGTACTAGGCTTGACTTGACTCATTCCCGAGAAATTTCAAAAAAAGTGAAATTTGGTAATTTCAATAGAGAAAGCCGGTCGTCGAAAAAATGGAAACATTTCTTTTTCCTATATCTTTCCTAATTTTTGTCGGAATTGGATGAAATTTGGAGTGTAAACGCAGAAATTCAGGGTAATTCGTGTGTAAAAAGTTGACGCAATAACTCAGCTCCTCCTAACACATGCAGTTCCTATACATCGCTAAATTTGATCCTCGCGCGCTTCAGCTGTAAGAAAGAATCTCCTGTAAAAGTGCCGCAGCATACTGTCGAACGACGAATATCTGATGAAATACCACTATTCTTAATTTATGGTGAGCTTTTTATAAACTTCCGCAGCCAATAAGATCATGCCATTGTGCAGAACCCTATCCAAATTCTACCGTATTCACGCTCATCGGCCACGCAGGGAGAGCGGAGTGTTCGCGTCGGGACCCGTTCGCTGGCAGCTGGCAGGCAAACCAACATGGCCTCACAGACCGGCCAATAAGAACCGAGGAACGAGGAGGAGGCGCGCAGCTGATTGGTCGGGGGCGGAGTTTCGGAGGACAAGAAGCTCGGTGATAGGGTGATCGTGATCCAATATGGCGCTCTCTTTACTCATTTTCTCCAACTCACCCTGTATATTATTCTTTTGATTTGGTAACTAGAGTGCGGCTGCGCATTAAAGACTTGTCTGTTGAACTGGATTCACAGCGCAAGCAGAGCCCGCCTAGCTTCGCCAACGCGACTCCGAGGACCGAGAACAAGCCTCCTGCAGTGAGTGCCTCGTCCTGTCGACCGCCTGTAGTGTGGTAACTTGTCGCCTTTTCACGGGTAGTCACTTAGTGCGAAATTGATACTATTTGCTACTCTTCCCGGCTCTCTACCGGCTGACTTGATCAACGGAGAGGGCGTCGACCTACGCTATTTTCTTTTCTCACTACCTTCTCCTCGGCAACACGTTTTATTTCAACTTTCAACAAAATTACCAAATTCAACTTTTTATCAAAAACCACCTCTTCTTCACCTGCCGCAGCGTCCACCGTCCAGCCCAGCTTTATTCTGTCTAACCCCAGGAACCACCAACAGTAGGGGTTATGACAGAATTGGAGGTTCAACACCAAGATTAGGGAAGATCGCTAATTTACTATTTCAAGATGGAGTGCGAGCGTGGGAGGACGCAGTTCCGCGGACCTGCCAGAGCAAGGACGCGAGGAAGAGGAGCTCCCCGTGCGAGCAGAGGAGGACCGGCCAGTCGTGGAGCCGGCAGAGGACTGCTGGCCCAAACTCGCAGAGACAACTTGGCCGCTGCCAGTCAACTTGATCAGCAGGAACACGGAGGAGCGAGGAGTATGGGTAACTTACCTACGCGACAGCTAGCCGCCGTGCTGACTACTACTATGGCTACGTCAGACGGAGCGGCAGCATTTTCTGCAGAGCCGGCCGGCGCCTGTTTGGGGTCCGCGGGAGCGGATGACGTTCCCCGAGCAGGTAGCAACGGGTCGGCACCGACTACGACTTCCAGTCAGCCGCAGACAAAGAAGAGGCGCCATCCGCGACACCTCCTCATCCGTAGGAGCAGCGAGAATGGCTACGGACCTCAGCGGCAGCCGGACAGAGCCACCACCCAGGAGGGAGGACAGGCCGCCGGCATGTACGGACAACACACTCAACGGCAACAACAACGCAGCTACGAGTCGGCTTTTCCACCAGGTACGGGCCCCACTCAGGAGGGTGTACAGGCCTCTGGTGTTCGAGGACGGCCGGCTCACACCTACGACTACGAGTCTACGTACCCGCCGGACACTGGCTCCACTCGGGAGGGTGTACAGGCCCCCGGTGTTCGCGGACGTCAGGCTCACTCCTACGACTCTGAGTCTACGTACCGGCCAGGCACTGACCCCACTCAGGAGAGTGTGCAGGTTTTTGGTGCCTACGCCGGACCGACGCACTGACACAACTACGAAGCAGTCTCTGCCGGACCTAGGGAGGAAACGACGCAGTACGGTCAGGCCCGGTACGGTTCTACGTGCCAGGAGGACGACGCAGTCGCTGAGTCAGTCGTGCGTCATTTTCATCAGAATGACCGCAGGTACGAAAATAGACAACGGCTGACAGGGGAGCGACGCAGTCGGTCAACTGCCAACATCTACAGCACTGGTGTTGGGTCGCCGGCTAGGGCGGCCCCCACCGGTCGGGAAGCAACTACCTCCGTAGAGGAGCTGAAGTACACACAGGAGCTGCACCAGACTTTAACGCCGTTGCCGGTGGCGCCCCACGCGCCTCTTTTGAGAGAACTTCTACAGGAAACCGGCAATGCTAGCGAGGAGGAAATGCCGGTTCTCTCGGACGAAACGCAGACGGCAGCTCGCGCCAGACAGCTGCCCGGTAACTTATTTCACCCACGACAGATGCGTTTCCCGCCCGGTATGTTGTACAGAGCACCGCCTGGGCCTGGTTTTCGGGGACACATCTACGACCCTACCAGACCTCCACTGACCGGCAAACCCAGACCTCGACCGCGTTCAGCCAGTGCTCGGCCGAGAGGGAGAGCTGCGTCGGCAACGGCTGGCAGTCGCAGACCCCGACTGGACCCTTATGGTTGGCCAGAGGAGGAGTACCAGCCCGACCGGCGGGACCATCACTACGCGTGCGCTTTTGGACCGGAGGAAGAGACAGGCTACACTTACACTCGTTCTCTGACACGTTCGCCGCCCCCGGATGGGTGGAGTGGACCGATAGCGCTGCACCCTGCTCAAACGGTGTCGGCATTCACTGTACATAGACGCACTCAGTCACCATCACCACATCTCACGGTAACTGTGACCAACACGGAATCTCAACTTCAGGGAGCGCCCAGGGAACAACGAGCAACTACGGGTACGTGCTGGAGCGAAACCACCATCCTGGCGGAGGGCGAGCAACATACAGACCACCCCTACACGCAACCGCCGGGTATGCGAGGGACTTCGCCGGTGCAGCGGAGAACACCAGTGACAGTTACGGTTACGAATACGGGTAGAAGGACGGCTGTGAAACAGAAACGCCCGGAGAAATCCGCGGTGTTTCTTCCCTACGCAACGGAGAAGGGTCGTGGACAACGAACTCGCTCTGCGGCCGGCAGTGACCGACCGCCGGAACCACCCCGGTCAGGCAGAGCTACGCCCGACTCTGTTCGCTCTCACTCTACGGCGGCGAGTAGTCAGGACCAGACGGTGCGAGAGGACCCGGTGTCAGACACTGTGATTTGGAAGACCATCCAGGACAGAGTACAGAAGGAAATTCTACAGGAGTCCCCTCGCACCCGCCGACAGGGAGGCAGCAACAGAGGCCCGGCCGCTTCCTACACAGAATGTGAGCGGCTGGAGAGAGAGGAGAGTCAGGCCCGAGAGGAGGCAGAGAGAATTTCGGCGGTTGCTAATCGAGTATCGCAGGCTGTGAAACAGGACGTACAACACCTTGTGGAGCGCACGGTCGAACAACGAACGCAGGACCTCCGTCGGCGAGCCGAGGACGAACGGCGAAAAATCGGCGAGTATTGGGAGGGAATGCGTGCGCGACAAGCGGAGATTCTCGAGCGGATCCAGGAATCCCGGGAGATCGAGCGGAGAACCCGGGAGATCAGTCAACGTGCCGAAGAACAACGAGGTTCGCCCACCCGGCGACCACGGCCAAACGGAGGAGAGGCAGAAATGGCAACTTGCTCTCTGCCAGCTAACGTCGGTCCAGAGGGGGAGTCTGACGACGAAGGCGGCATGTCTGTATATATGGAAGAGACAGCACCTCCTCGTACTCACGAGGTGGTGGGACAGGGAGTTCAGAAGGCAGGTAGCGTACCTCAGGAGAGACCGCGAGCGGACTTCTCGAGTGCTCCTGGTACTCCGATAACCTGGGACCCCAGCGCCTACCGCTGGCGCCCTCCTCGCTGCGAACCGGACGAAAACGGAGACCCTGTTCCTCATCGCCCCTGGGCTCCGCAGGAACCACGGGACTTACGGTGGCAGTTTCGAGGAGTGGTGCCCGAGGAGGAACCGCAGGACCAGCCGCAGGAAGGAGTTCCAGAATGGTACCGACGGGTCAACTTCGTCGGACCGATTGGACAGGTCACTGCACCAGACCCCGTTCAGGAGCGAGAGGAGCGGGGCCAGAACAACTTTCACAGAAGACCTCGCCGACAGGAGGAGGCGGCCGCCATCTTGGAAAGAGCAGTTGGTCGAGACGTTGAACAGCGAGCGAGAGAGGACCATCGAGCAGTGATGTGGCCCTACGCGGTGCAGGCCAGTCAGCGTGAACCCATCACCCGCTTCCAACGCGCGGACCTCCAGATAGCGTCCGAGGACCAGGCATTGCTGGACTGGAACGAGACCACTAATCTTCGACAGTGGCTCGGACCTAACGAACCGGAGCGGCCACCGACGGCTAGAGAGTGGCTGATGACTCAGTTTCACAGACCGCTGCCGGTTCGAGGCGATTTCCTGCCAAGCAACGCTGACTGGTACCCAGGACGCCTCCGCCGATGGCGAGAGGGCCAGACCGACAGGATGGGCGACCCAACGCCAAGACCGCAGACAGCCCCGGCGGAAACACGAGTGGAGCAGGCGCTGGAGATTGAGGGTCTTAACCACTGGGAAGATCCGGCTCGCGCCCGTGCGGTGGCACGCGAAGAAATCAGCTCCTACCACCCAGCGCCTTCGGCCTGGCGTGTGGCTACTCGCGTACATGAGATGTCGCCTTACCACGAGCGGCCCGACTACTTGAGTGAGTACCCGGAGGCGGAATTAGCTACATCGTACGAAGTAACACCACCTGTTTCTCAGGTATCGACTTCCGCGAGACACAATCGCAGGACGGCGGTGAGTATGCAGCCCGCAGCCGGTTCTACTGGCCAGAACGTCGCGACCTCTACAGCTTCGGCTACCAGAGCGACGACGATCCAGACGAGCCGAAATCAGACTAGAAGGCCAAGGGAGACTAGTATGGGCACTGGCATAACCAACCCCGGTCGAACCGAACGACCTGGACCGCCCGCTACTACAGCGGAGGATATCCATCAAGTGGCACCAGGAGATGGAATGCGTCTTCGAAACTGCGAAGCCCAGCTGGCAGAACAGGAGCTGGAACTTCAGAGGTATCGGCGGTATCTTCGCCGAATTCATCGGACCGACCCTCGTTGGGACCCGACACCGTCTCGGTCGATCAGTCCAGAAGGGAGAGAATTACCTACCGAGGTGCCTCCTGCTATGGCCAATCAACCAGTCCGACGCCCTCTACGTCCAGGAGACGTTCAAATCCTGTCTCGGCCGGCCTCTGAGGAAGCCGCCCCGGGTCGACCACGACCACCACAGGACCGGCCCAATCAAGGGACGCGCACACGGGAGACAGAGGAAACTCTGTCGCGAGACTACGACCTGAACCGCCGAAGCAGACAGTTGGAACAGGCACTGACTCGGGCCGAAGAAGCACTACGCACCCAGTCACTTCACTACACCTCCCATGAGCTGGAGGCGCTACGTGACACCTACCTCCATCAGGTGCGACAGGCGGCCAGGGACACCGGACAGGGCGAGGACCGAGCGGAGGAACGAATTCGCGAATTGACCACCGCAGGATTACAACATCTGCAACAAACCGCCAACTTGCAGAATCTCCAAACCAGAGGAGACGCTGCTGCCAGAGGAGTGACGCTCCGGGACAACCGCGTTGTGTCAGGGTACGTAGAAGCCCAGGATGACATAGCAGAACGCCAACAACTGATGGCCAACCTGTTGAACCGAGCCGAGGACACTTTGCACAACATCGAACGTCGGGCGGCCGACCAACGCAGGGAACCCTTTTACCTACGTTCCTTGAAACTGCCAAAATTCGATCAGGATGTGGAAGACGTTCGGCAGTTTCTCAACGATCTGGAGGAATACTTCGTTTTCGCCAAAGTGGTGGAGGACGAGGCGAAAGTGGCCCTGGTCAAGAGTGCGGTGCCTAAAGCCATGCGCGCTGCAATAGACACTGTGCCGCTGACTGAGCGGGGAACGTACGCTCAAGTACGAACACTGCTGGTCGATCGGTTCCTGCCCCGGGAGAGAGCGTTGGAGGTGAAGACCGAGTTGCTACGAACTATGCAAGGCAACCTCTCCCTGGACGAGTACTGCAAGGAGATTGAGCGCAAATCTTTGCGCCTTCACTACACCGAGCCGGGAGGAAACCTCACTGAGTGGCAGCTGTTGATGTTCTTCCAAGGACTGACCCCAGATCTACGTCAGAAAGCCAGGGAACACAACGTAGAACAACATTGTTTCAACCTGGCCGACGCCCGCCGAGCGATGCAGCGCTTTGAGCCCATCGAAACGGATCGAGCTTTTAGACCACCGCGGGTCGAACCTCCCAGACGTGCTCCGCCTAGAACTCAGCCTTTGAATCGGGCCCCGGCCCGACCGGCACGAGCTCCAGAGTCCGCAGGCGCGAACCCGCCTCCTGATATCCGCCGGAGACCACCGGAAGGATACACGCGTGGAGGAGTGAAGACGCTGCCAAAAACCCAGACGTGGACTCGAGAAGCATGGGCTAAGTGGGTTAAGAAGAACCCACCAGAGAAAGACAAGGCAGTAAATGACGCTGCCTACGAAAGAGCTATGGACGTTTATCGAGGAAGGGTCAACCTAGTGGAAGGCAGCATCGACGGAGAAGAACTCGAGGAGTTTGAAGACCTTCAACCAGATGACGGCTCGGACTTAGAAGATGAAGAGGCGGAAGTAGGGGTAGTCGAAATTAACCCCGTTCGACCAGCGGAGCCGAAACCTGCCAACCCTACGCTCAAACAGCCGGAGGCAATCCCTCTACGATTGCTAAAAGTAAACATCGGACCTGAGGAGGTGCCGGCCCTCATTGACACCGGCGCAGTGACTAACTTGTGTGGGAGAGAAGGACTCCGTGCTATCCTGAAGGAAGGAAAAACTCGGGGAGTCAAAACCACCTTGCACGGAGCGCGCGCAGTGTGGTTGAAAGGATTCACTGGAGGAGGAAGGGAGAGTCAACACGTGGTGGACACTACCCTCTCGTATCAAGGCCACCAGGCTAAGATGCGATTCGTGGTGGATATGAAGTGCCCCTACCCTTTGCTGGTAGGGCTGCCAGGAATCAAAGTTTTTCCACACCTACTAGTAACACTACTCTCCCAGCTAGTGGAAGGACAACCGCTGCCGGAAATCGGCCCGGCCCCTGCCGAGAAGACCGAGGAAATGTCCGAGACGGCCCAGCCGTGTACACCTGCTGGGGAAGGAGATTCTACCCCGGTGTTGAACATCTCCAACTGCACTACTCCAGAGGGAGCCGTGCCCGTGCACATGGTATCGGCACGGGAAATTCAACCAAATTGCGTGGAAACGGTCACTGGCAGTGCCCCGGGAGTGACGTTGGATGAGAAACACTACTATTTCATCCCTGCCCCGGAGACGGAAGTCGAGGTGAAGGTGCAGTATCGGACGGAACACTACACTGACCAGTCGATACTGGTCACAGTGGCTAACCAGACGGACAGCGTCATCACCGTGGACGCAGGGACGGAAATCGGCAAACTGGTAGAACATGCTACACCCAAGGACGCTGCAGCGGAAGAGAGTCGCCAGAGAGCGGAAGCCACGGTACAACAAATAGTTGCTGCAGTCGACGAGCCACGACCGCCGGTATCAGGGACAGCTCATCCCCTGGGCGGTCTGACCGCCGAGGAGGTGGAGGCGGTAGAGGCAGCTATCACCCGTATTGTCACTGAGCCGGAAGAACGGAAACTGACCATGGCCGGCTTGCTCCCGTTCGATGATCTGCCTCCGCAGATTCGACGGGACTTACTCACCTTTCTGCTAGAACGGAACGAGGCATTCAGTCTCACGGAGGACGAAATTGGTGACTGCCAAGTAGCCTACATGGAAATCGATACCGGAGAAGAGAGACCGGTCAGACAAGCGCTGCGACGGCTGCCCTTCCACGTTAGACCGAAGGTGGAGGCGAAAATCGCAGAATGGCTCGAAGCTGGCATCATTCGTCCATCACACAGTCCATGGGCGTCTCCAATTGTACCGGTAATCAAGAAGAACGGAGATCTCCGATTGTGCGTGGATTTCCGGGAGCTCAACAAGGTGACCAAGAAGAACAGATTTCCTCTCCCCCGGATCGACGACTTATTGGACGTCATCGGACAGGTGAAACCCACTTGTTTCTCAACTCTGGACATCCGCTCGGGATTCACCAACCTCCACATGCACCCAGATAGCGTAGAAAAGACGGCGTTCATCACCCACAAAGGACTCTACGAGTTCGAACGGGTACCTTTCGGCCTGTGCAACGCTCCCTCCTTTTACCAGGAGGTAGCTCAACGCATCCTCGGACACATCGACCCTACTCGAGTGTTCACCTACTTAGATGACGTGTTGATCATCTCGGCCACTTTGGAGGAGCACAAAGGATTGATGGACCAGGTGTTCCGGGCACTCCAGCGAGCAGGGTTCCTAATCAACTTGACCAAATGCAACTTTGCTCGGCCACACGTGCTGTTTCTGGGCTTCCTGATCAGTGCCGACGGGATGCGAACGGACCCGGAGAAGATCGAGAAAGTGAAGAGTTGGCCCCGGCCAACCAATTTGAAGACACTGAGGAGCTTTATTGATTTTTGCAGTTACTACCGCCGGTTTATTAAGGGATTCGCGCAGATGGCAGCTCCCCTTCACGAGCTGGTCAAGAAGGAGACAACTTGGTCCTGGGGTGAATCGCAGGAGACTGCCTTTCTCACCCTGATTCAACATCTGATCAACACCCCGGTGCTCAACTACCCTGACTTCTCGAAGCCGTTCATCATCGAGTCGGACGCGTCAGGGATCGCCATCGCCGCCATCTTGGCCCAGGAGAACGAGAAGAAGCAGCGACACCCTGTGGCCTACGCTAGTCGCAGTCTCCGCCCGAACGAGCTAAACTACAGTGCTACGGACCGCGAGTGTTTGGCGCTGGTATACGGTATCCAGCAGTTTCGGGTGTACATCTTTAACCACCAAGTAACTTTAATCACTGATCACAACGCGTTACGATATTTACAGGAGAAACAACTAGTACAACGGTTGGCACGTTGGGCTCTGCAAATCCAGGAAATCATGCCCAACATTGTCTACCATCCAGGACGGGTCAACCACGGAGCCGACGCCTTATCGAGGATGCCTCACGACAAACTGGAGGAGCGAAACCTTCACGGCATCTCGGACGTGAATCTTTCGGAGGGGAGACCATACGCGGAATTGGTCACGCAGCGAGTGCCGTACGACGACATGCTGGTGATGAAGGTTCACCTGGACATGCCGGTCAGCCGGCCTCTTTGGAAACACCTCACCGACAGCGGGCTGGATTTGTTACCGCCACTCGACCAGCCTGCGGTAATGAACGCCTGTGTGATGGGCACCATGGGACGCTTTCGTGACCGGATTCATGCATTACCGGTCTTGCCGATGATGCAGGTGCCGACCAGACAGGACATCGAGCAACTTGCCGCCATGCATCAAAAACAGGACCCGAAATGGTCGGCAATGATCACCTATAAAAACACGGGTGAATTGCCGGCAGATTTGGAACTTTCCAAATGGATTCAACGTTACCAGGAGGAGTACGTTGTCACGGGCGAATTGCTTTGGCACGTACACACCGTTCCAGCAGCACCGGGCACCAACCCGGCGGACCAACTTCAACGGTTGCAGCTCTGCATTCCGTTGCCTCTTCGGCCCCGTCTGTTGTACGATCACCACGGGGCACGGACGTCAGGACATTTCGGCATCAGTAAGACCTACAACAGGATGAAGCGGCTGTATTATTGGCCGCAAATGCGACAGGACATCGCTCAACAGGTGCACGGTTGCCTGCTGTGTGCCACTCGGCGTGGCCAGTCGCCCACGGAGAACCCCCCGATGGGGATGATGCCTCTTCCTGTGGAGCCGTTCCAACGACTCTACATGGACACGCTCAAGCTCAATCTCACTGCCACTGGATACACCTACGTCCTGGTGGTGATGGATGCCTACACCAAATTCATAGTGGCGCAGCCGTTGCGAGACCGTAGGGGTCATACGGTTGCACGAGCGCTGCTGGACCGAGTCTTTACGATTTTCGGTCCCCCGAAGGAAATTGTCTCGGATAACGGAACGGAGTTCAAAAATCGATCGGTTCAACGCCTGTTGGAGATGTACGACGTGCGACACCGATGGGCTTTGCCCTACTCTCCACGAACCGGAGGGTTGGTGGAGAAAATGAACTCCACGCTGGCCAACATGCTGTCTCGACTAGTGAACAAGGAGGCGGACGACTGGGACCTCAACTTGTCCACAGTAGTCTACGCCTACAACGCCACACCCCAGTCGGCTACACAGTTGCCGCCTGCGGAGATGGTGTTCTTACGGCGTCTACACCTGCCCAGCTCAGTGCCTGGGGCCCACCTAACAGGAGACCGAATGGTGGACGGCCCCACTGACGAGGATCGACGACAAACTTGGCAACGTGATCGACACTTGCTGGAGGACAACTTACGATGCGCCCAATTGACCAACCAGGAGCGATTCAATCAACGATGGGGCGCTAAGGAGACGAAAATCCGGCCGGGCGACAAAGTGATGCGGTACGACCCTGGAGTACGGACGATGAAGTTGGCCATGCAGTACACCGGCCCCTACCAGGTGGTCGAGCTCCAGGGACACCAGGCGGTCATCGTACCGATCGGAGGGAGAGACAACACCCCTCGGCGGGTGCACCTGCAACATCTGTCGCGCTGCTACCCGGAATTGGAAGGACCGAGTTTCCTGGGACGGAAAGGAGCGGAACAGCTGCAGGCTCCGGCCCCGGAGCTTCCTGCCCTTCCAGAGGAGTGAGAGGAGGCTGGCGGGGAGAATATGGAGCAGGACCATCTCCCGGAGCCAGAGGAGGACCGAATCCCGTCCGACCTGGATGAGGAGGAGGAGATTGAGTACTAAGACCCGCAACCTGCCTTGTACATAGTGTATATAGATGTTCGCGCGACCGGGTCACCATCCTATCTCCTACCTCCTACCCTCCTACGTAGAAGCGCTCCGACTCATCACAAGACTGGCTGCTAGCGGCGTAGTGCCGCCCATCTCTCCCCCTCTTGTCGCATAGAGGCGCGGGATTAGTTACGAGGATTCGCTGGCGCGTTGGAGTGTGGTTGTCTCAGTGCTTACGCTACCTAATTCTAGCCCCAACCAGCAACTGCCGCCAGCTATGTCGTCTGGGACGAGTGAATCACCGGGGCTGCCCTACGTCCAGCGGTAAACCACTGCGTCTGCCTGCCGGGATCTGTTTTGTTTGCATCCTCTAGTGGTGTTGGCACTAGTTTAGTTGCTTCACTCACCTCCTGCTTGGCGTGATTTCTTTTCCGGCCACCTACAACACTACAATGACGTTTTTGAACAACATTCCTTGTTGCAGTCCGGACTACAAGACGCAGCTCCTACCACCAGACAAACTATTGTTTGTGTTGTGTTGGTTAGAGTCAAGGAGTGCGCAGCATTGGGCAGCCATGGCCAGTCAACCACCGCCCGGACCGAGTCGATCGCCAGATGGTGGAGGAGGGAGCCCCGGCGGGAGGCACGCGGAGGAACCTACGCCGATGGAGGAGGAGCCAGACCGACCAGCCCCATTGGGTCGATCTAGTCGCCGACCACCGTCGAGCAAGGGCAGCCGTCCGCTGTCACGGCCGGGATCGACGCCACCGCCACCGCTGCTACAGGTACGACCGCCGGTGCCCGTCACTCACCAAGTGGCGGCAGGAACGTCGCAGAGCGGTGATCAGCAATCGCCGCCGCGAAGGACATTTCCGGAGAAACCGAAAACCAAGAAGAAACACCATGACACTGTTAGCGAGGACGATTCGTCTGCGTCGAAACGCAGACCGGAGCAACAACGACGTCGGCCCGACCGTAGTCCAGGCCGTCGCTCTTCGAGAGGACCGGAGACGCAGGATTCTGCCAGACAACCGACTACCAGCAGTAAACGGACGGCAGATCCGGCGGAGACCGTCCGTTCGTCCAAACGATCGAGACGGGACGATGTTCGCTCCACACCTTCGTCGAGTGAACGTTCTGGCCAGCCACCTGTCGCTCGTCCATCACCGGAGCCAGGAGATGATCAGCAGGGCTCCAAGGAACAACCTGAACGCGGTAGGAAGTCCAGTCCGAGAAGGAGAAAGGAGTCTACTGACCGTGCCGGCCCGAGTAAGCAAGAAGGGCCTGCTAGTCCGCGGAAATATCACCATCATCACCACCGTAGTAAGAGCGGACACACGAGCTCGCGGAGCCACGTGGAGAAAGGGGACCGAGCCAGCTCTAAGGGCCGGAAGGAGAAGGAGGCCAGCCCTAAGAGCCACCGGGACAAGAGTGAGCGCGCTAGCTCTCGGAGTAGGACAGAGAAGGCTGAGCAAGCCAGTTCGCGTGGTCGAGCGGAACGAGAGGAGCGGGCCAGCTCACGCGGCAGAGCAGGCCACGACGAGCGTGCGAGCTCGCGGGGTCGGACGGAGAAGGAAGGACGGACCAGCTCTAAGGGTCGACGAGGCGGAGAGGAGAAAGCCAGCTCCAAGGACCGCCGAGGGCGTGACGACCATCCCAGCTCGGACAGACGCGACTCTAGAGGAAGGACAGGCCCTGACCGACAACCAGAGAGGCCACGTTCGCCTGTTTTTGCCCGACCCGGTCGTGGGCGTGGAGCCTGGGGCCCTGCCTCAGGGGGACGACCCGGCCGATCGGATTTCCAACAAACTCGAGCGCCACGCTCTGCACCGGTACTACCAGATGTCACGGATGAGAACGAGTGGCAAAAACAACGGGTGCCTTCGGTTACGCGGAAACCTGCTCGTACGCGCAATACCGCGGGAATTGGATTGCCGCCCTCCGAACCTCCAGGTCGTGGTTCTCGGGGTTACGAACCATGGCCAGACTGGCAGTTAGAGGAGCAGGAGGACTACGAGCTCTACTACACCGAGGAGCAGATCTACAAGTGGATGGAGGCGGCGGCAGCAGCCACAGGTGACCCCACGGCCACCCAGGAAGTTATGGAAGTGGTCACTGGCATCGAGCGAGGGGAGTGCCGAGACCAACAGTGGCTCTCCAACCGACCGCGAAACGAGTACACTGAGGAGGAGATTTTTCGACCAGCCGATTTGGAGGCTATCCAACACCATCTACGACCGGAGGTAGTCGAGCAACGCAAACAGTGTAGGGAATGGGCACGACAGTGGCTCATTTTGGAGGCGCATCCACCTCGAGGAGTGTTCCCGGAGACCCCGTTACGAACTAATCTTCCAGCGGAACCACCTATCGGCCCAGACAAGAAAACTTTGGAAAGCGAACTGCCAACGTACAACATCCAACCAATGTCTGATGGCAGGGGCCAACATCTCTACCAGGAGACTCTTCCAATGGCCCAGCTAGTGACGCCGCTGGACTTTTCGGGAATGACCAGCGAGGACTGGGCCCAGTATTCTACCCAGCGCCCAGAGAACATGGACGCTGATTGGACTGAGTACTACTCTCAGATCAAGCTGGACGACTATCCGTTGAATGAGCTGGAGCGGATGGGTGTCGCCCCAGGGACGCACACCTTTCGGCCTGGAGACTACATTGGCACGCCACCGGTAATGGGACCTATCTACCAGGAGCAGACGGAGGCGTACAACGACCATCCGTCCATCGGCCGGGTGGACCCCACTCAACCTAACAAGAACGGGCGGTTCGAGACCGCCATTCAGCTAGCTCCCATCCGCAACACCAGGCCGGCTGAACTGATCGCAGACTTGTGTGCAAAATCGGAAAAGGGAATCTGGTGGCGCACGTACGAGTCGATACAGGAACGTCGCAGGGCCAAACGAAGACGTCCCAACATAAAGGACCTCTCTATCCAACCGGAACGCGACCACCGGCTCGTGAGGATGTTGATTAAACTCTACGTTTTCAACCCGGAGGCGTCGGCAGCCAACATCCCATATCACACTGTGCCACAACATGCCATGATTCGGACGCTTTTGGAGGCCACCCCTGCAGGGCGGTTTCCGACGCCGTACGTCGTGGAAGGAGAGTATCAGGTTTCCGACCTGAACCTGATACTATCCGATATGCTCCGACACTCGCAGTTCATGTTCCACGGCTTGGCCATCATTTCCATCGACTTCGAAGGATGGTCTATTGGAGGAGACTTGCCGCTGTCTGTGGTGATGGACCGGGAGCTATTTCGGGTCATCAAGGAGGTGGAACCGACCACGGAGTTCTGCCGAGCTAGTGTCTTGGTGGACGACCCTGTCGCTCGGAACAAGATCGAGGAAGTTCTGGTTCAGGCTTTTGAGAAATTCGACAAAAGTCTGGACGAGGAATACAACCGCAGGAAGGCCGCTGTCAACAAGGCTCATAAATGGGCCGTTCAGAAACATTCTACCCCGGAACAACAATGGGAGGCCAAACGAGCCGAGAAGGAGGCTCTCCATCACCTGCAGAACCTGACTACCAAACGGTACGCCAAGGCCTACGCGGACGCCGCCTCCTTCAATCCGAAGAAGTCTGGTATCACCATTCCTCGCAGGACACGACTGATAAGTGCCATCAACGCGGTCAGACAGGCCAACTGCTACGTGTTGGTCAACGCGGTGGACCCTTTCTACACGGGCTCGCCATTGTCCGTGATGTCCATCACCTCTACTGGATGCACACCGCTCGTCGTCTTGATGCATGCTATGACGGAGCTCCCGCCGTTCCTGCACAAGGTGCTCTGCAACCCGCAGATCATCAAGATCGGGCTCGGATCGGCACAAGACCAGGTGATGCTCAGGAACTGCACCCATCACGGTGGACAACGGTGGAACTATCTAACCACTGAGTACGGATACGTCGACCTGCAGGACTGGTTGTCGGAATTGGAGGGCTCCCACATGACCCGGGGAGAGCGAGTAGGAGCCACCACTCTCTCTACCCTCTACCTTGGAGCCGGATACCCAAACAACTTCAAACAGACCATGCAGCTCTCGTCCTTCATGCCCAGCCCACAAGGAGACCCGATTCCGCGCCCACAGACGGACTATGCAGCGCTGGACGTGGTGGACATTATGGCCGGAGCAGCGGCCGTTGCGTGCATTACGCCTGACTTGGTGTATTGTTCGCCTACGGACGACGAGGAAAAGCAACTTGCTATTCGCCTGTTCAACGGTCTGCGAGCAGCATTCATGTCTCTGGACATCGAGATCGCCCGGTCGATGGCGCCGAAGCCCAACGAGTCGGTTTTCTTTCGTCTGAGAGGGAATCCTAGGAAGGATGAGGTGCGTCGCGCGGCCCAAATCGCTCAGCAGTTGGACCAGGACGACCGGATCGAAGAGGTGGACCAGAGCCGAGTTGCGAGCTTCTACCAATTCAAAGGCGAGCTGGAGAACACCGCCCTGGCCATTCAGAAGGAAGGCGAGGCCCTCAACTACGTGCTGAACCAAATCATCTTTGGTTACCGCAACCACGCCCGACAGGCCTACGAGGTCTGGAAACACAAGCCGGAAGCTTATGGCGCGACCCGCTACATGAGCCGATGGGATGAGGAAGTGGTGTCGGTGGAGCAACGACAGGCTGGCCCTCAATCGGATCGGGCCACCTTCATGTTCTTCGGTTACACACAACCTAGAGGACGACCACTGATTGCGGCTATCACCACCGATCTCAGAGGACTGGTTCTGGCGCGAAGGAAGGCTATCGTTCACTACCACCGGTGGCTCGCCGAGAAACCCGCGGACACTTTGTCTCTCGAGGAACGAGCCAGGAGAACTCAAATACTCGACCGCTATCCTGACCAAGAAGTGCCCGGCGTTCACGATGAAGTCTGCCTCACCGGAGGAGACGTGGTCTGGCTGGACGCCATGCGACGAGCCATCATGTTCACGCTGGCTGGGGAAGAACCGCCCATCTATCGACCGGATACTATCATTCGTCCAGGGAGACCGGCCACTCACGCTGAGGTGCGCCAGGGGATTCGATCGAAACCTGGGCCACTGTCCAACATGCTCGCTCAGGAGACCAGAATCGTCGCTCTCAAAGGACACTGGCCGCCACCGGATCGCGAAGCCATGGGCCACGGAGACCTCCGCATGATGCAGATGTCTTTCCGCAAGGCCTTCTCGGGACCAAGGGCCGCGTTCGACTACGCCATCTTTCGGCCTATGTTAACCAACTACTACCAGATGGGCGAACACAAAGAGGACGCTTACCGGCTGTTGCGACAGCTGGACCAGATCCACCCGCGTCAAACCCTGGACGAGTTGCAACTGACACATCAACAGGACTTGACGCTGTTAATGATGGAGCTAGTGAAGGAGAGAGACTTACGATTCGTCAGCTGGCAACGTAGAAAACAACCTGTGGGATGGGAACCATCCAGGCCAGTGGAGTTTGGTCCCCTGGTACCAGACGCCGAAATGGCCTTCCAGTATGACTTGGCCGCGGTGCCCGACACTTCTCGCTCATTTCAATGGATGTTCCACACCCACATTCAGCGGCGAATTCTTCTGGACAAGGCCGACCCGGCATTGGCGAGACGCAGAGAACAGGACGCAGTTCTTCGAGAGAAGGACCACCAACAGTACCTGGCCAGGGAACAACGGCGCAACGTGCTCATGGAGAACGCCTACGAGGACTCGGACCAACCAGTGGTGCAGCCACCTTCATCAGCGGCTGCTGAGCGACCGGTGGAGTCAATGGACGTGAGACCGGTCTCGGCGGCCACAGCGCCGGGCGGAGACCGAGAAACCCCTGGTACGGACGAGCAGATGGAGCAGGGCGATCAAGAACCGCCCGCTGGGAGAGATTCGGACCAGCAGGACCAACGTAGCCGGAGAGGCGACACAGTCGACGAAATGAGCGACACGGCCATCCTGGGACGAT
This sequence comes from Sabatieria punctata, assembly GCA_030248155.1. Taxonomy (NCBI): domain Eukaryota; kingdom Metazoa; phylum Nematoda; class Chromadorea; order Araeolaimida; family Comesomatidae; genus Sabatieria; species Sabatieria punctata. Next base: position 3,208 of record JASANB010004961.1, on the reverse strand, counting down.
CTGGCGAAGGTGATGAGGAGTACAGTAGATCGGAGATGGACGAGGGACAGTCGGACGTTCGTAGTGTCGTGAGGTCAGAGGCGTCTGCCCCTAGAGCACTGACACTAACACCCGGAATACTGCTGCCGGTCACAGTGAAGGAGGAGAAGGAAACCACCCCACCTCTGGGACAGGAACCCATGGATACTTCTGGTTCCATGGCAATGGCGGCCAGCGGCGCCTCGCCATCACCCGCGGCCCAGCCAATTTCCTCACCTCAATCTGTCGCCACCGTAAGGACCACTCTCACTGAGCAACAGCGCCGACTGCTACAGGACCCCACGGCCTACGACCAGTTTGACTACGATGAGGATATGGCCTCAATCCGCTCAGCAAGGACGGGTCCTGTGGAACCAGTTCCTTCAGTCACGGACGAGGATCGGCTCGACGCCCGCCTCCCTCGACCGGGCCAGGAGTTCCGACCTACGGTGACAATCCAACCCTTCAGGGACATGGCCGCCGACCGACGAATTTGGACTCGCTGGGCTGACCGCCGGGACCTCATTGTTGGAAGACCGGAGAGTTTGAAGGACCTGATCACGGAGGTCCCGAGGGAAACGGCTACCCCACTGGGTATCCTTCTACCTGACACTGCTCCGGAGGCCGCCTACCTTGTGCCACTCAGCATGCAGGGCCTGCTCGAACACTACAGAGGACTCCCACTGCCGTTCCACAGGGACGACACTATGGCGTTTGCGAAGGAATTCGACGACTTGGCGGCTCCGCGCCCTCTCAACCACTATCCTGGAGGAGACTTTCCTTTCTCTATGGCGCTACCACCGTTCCACCCGGAGATGGTGCTGGCGAACGCTCAATGGTTCGGATCACTGATGGCGAGTCACCCTCTTCTGGCCGGATTGACCATCAGGGAAACTATCCAGAGGACCAACCAACAGCTGCCAGATGACGATGTACAGGTCCCCGTCGTCGAATCTGGATGGTACACTCGACTGTGGGAGGAGTTCGTGCGTCAGACCGTGACTGCAAAGTCACTACCCACTGGGACCCTCCGGTCGGAAACTTTCCCGAATGCACCAGAGCTGGCCGGAATCTACCAATCCTTCATGAAGAGCAAACTCGCGATGGCTTCCCAGGCCGGCTTGGTGATTGGACAGATCTTGTCGGCTCTCATACCCTTCGATCAGGACGCCATGCCGTCAGCAGCCTTACTGCAAACTCTGTTGCCGGAGGTCTGCTATGCAAACGGACGACAGCCGATCAGTCTGGCGCCGGTAGCCTGGGGCTTGCCGTCCAAGCCGAACGGTACGGAGACCACCTGGAGGCGCTACGAGAAGTTCCAGCTGGCAATGATCCAGTTGGTGGTCAGTAACCCCTTCATCCACCCGCTGGGACTCGCTCGGCTCTACCTGATGGGCCTGGGACCGAGGATGATTCTCACTCTGTTGGAACACCCGGTGTTGGGAGCGGCTGTTACTGCCTTTGCGGCACATCATCACTTCGTTCCTCCCGACCCACCACCTCCACCAGGAGTCACTACGATCATCGTCGGGGTGCTAGCTGATCTGTTCTGTTGGTACTTGCACCAACTGCGGCTCTTTCATCGAGTGATGCAGCTACGAGCGGAGCACAACCTCCGGGACCACAAAAGTCCTCAGGACGCCAACTTGCTTCCCTACATCACCAACCGTGCGCCGCAGCCTCTGTCCTACGAGGAACGACAGATGCTGCAGGAACTCACCGACAATACGGCCTACTTTGTGATCGAACAGCTGTACCAAGGAGTCGGTCATCACAATGAGGACGGCAGCTACAACGACTCGGGCCAGGCAATGTTCCACCAACTCCGCCCACAGGTAGGACATGCTCGACGTCAGCAGTCTTATCGGCACTTCCGACTGCAACGATTCATCCCGACGTTGGGGTGCTACCGCACTGATCGGGGAGCTCCACCGTGGAGTACGCTGACCCCGGGATACCTCGTTCGACGGTTTCAATCCGTCGATTTCTATTGCTCTGCTGCCAATCGGACGGACTGGTATGCCTACAAGATCCCACCGCCCGCGCCAGCCCAGCTGACCGTCCCGGACAACATCATGAAGCGAATCCGAGCTAACATCGCGGCTGGCACGCTCTCGTTGTGGGACCCCTACCCGGACGCGGAATCGGATCCGCGCTGGAGACGCACGGGACACCCACTGGTTCAACCGGAGCTGATTCAGCCGTTCCACCTAGCGGCTTCTAGACGAGACTCCAGGGAGATCACGGCGGCGCGAGGAAGCCGCTCCGGATCGACAGTTCCTTTGAAGGACGGACGCTACATCGCCGGTGTCTACCAGTTCGTGGAGGTGACTTTCACCCCTCCGCCGCCATCTGGAGGTCCGGGCACCAGTGCCCCCGGCCCTCCCTGACTACAACTCGTCTTTCTACTAACACCTGTTACTAACGTCTTCACTACTATTTTTGGAGAGCGGCCCTGGCGCCGAGGACGTCGCCGACCAGAGGGGGAGTCGTGTGCAGAACCCTATCCAAATTCTACCGTATTCACGCTCATCGGCCACGCAGGGAGAGCGGAGTGTTCGCGTCGGGACCCGTTCGCTGGCAGCTGGCAGGCAAACCAACATGGCCTCACAGACCGGCCAATAAGAACCGAGGAACGAGGAGGAGGCGCGCAGCTGATTGGTCGGGGGCGGAGTTTCGGAGGACAAGAAGCTCGGTGATAGGGTGATCGTGATCCAATATGGCGCTCTCTTTACTCATTTTCTCCAACTCACCCTGTATATTATTCTTTTGATTTGGTAACTAGAGTGCGGCTGCGCATTAAAGACTTGTCTGTTGAACTGGATTCACAGCGCAAGCAGAGCCCGCCTAGCTTCGCCAACGCGACTCCGAGGACCGAGAACAAGCCTCCTGCAGTGAGTGCCTCGTCCTGTCGACCGCCTGTAGTGTGGTAACTTGTCGCCTTTTCACGGGTAGTCACTTAGTGCGAAATTGATACTATTTGCTACTCTTCCCGGCTCTCTACCGGCTGACTTGATCAACGGAGAGGGCGTCGACCTACGCTATTTTCTTTTCTCACTACCTTCTCCTCGGCAACACGTTTTATTTCAACTTTCAACAAAATTACCAAATTCAACTTTTTATCAAAAACCACCTCTTCTTCACCTGCCGCAGCGTCCACCGTCCAGCCCAGCTTTATTCTGTCTAACCC
>JASANB010004960.1:0-40371 GCA_030248155.1 Sabatieria punctata | reverse complement strand
GACAAGGAACCCACTGGATCAAACGAACAATTTCCAGTTGCTGTTGCGGAGGCCACGGCTTAAGCTGAACGTTGTTTTCATCCTTTCTTACAGTCAAAAGTAGTTTCAACGTACTGCTGAACTCTGAAAACAGTACGTACGTTCGCCTGCAACACGCAACATGCGTAGTAAGGTAGCTGACATAAAAGACAGGGTGCGTACGTACCATGCCTACATACCTGGGGGCTTACTCCAGAAAATTGCCCTCTATACCCATACTTTGGTTGGCACCTACTTACTACCCCTCCAAATTTTGGAGTGCGAAAGAGATTTATGAGTTTTTTATTACATACATTTACAAGGGTCGGAAACAATTTGGAGTGGGCCGCCGACTTTTTCAGCAAAAGTAGCGAGCTGGGCTGCAGAAATTGGAAATGGACAGGCCCGAGCGGATGCCTAGCGTGAAAGCGGTTGTCCGGTGTCAAATACAAAACGAACAGAAAGCCACACCCATCTGAAGCAAAGACACGGCAACGTCGTCACAAGCACTGCACAACTGACGCAACATTTTGAGCAGCGATGTGAATGCGTGAGACTTGAGAGAGGGCCACTCAGTGAACAACTACAGAGAAGACATTGCAAGAAGACCTATACACACGCTGCAAGCAACCCCACACTCACTTGTTGTACGTGTGTCAGCAGACCGTGGCTAGTCAGCTGTCTCAGCAAGTCAGGCGAGTGCCGTAAATTGTCCACCAGACTAACGAACAGATTGCAGACGCTCTCCAAACAGCACTGGTCCTAGTAGCACACACCGTTGGTGACAGACAGACAGACAGACAGACAGACAGACAGACAGACAGACAGACAGACAGACAGACAGACAGACAGACAGACAGACAGACAGACAGACAGACAGACAGACAGACAGACTGATCTACCTCAGAAAGCAGTCTGTTGGTAAGGTTGGCAATGCAGTGCTGAACCAAGTGGAAAGAGTGGCTGCTGACAAACCTCGCACAAGTGGCAGCCAGCTGCAATGCCGTCCGCTGAGACGGGATCGAAAAGAAATCCAAGTTACTAAGCGCCGCGTCTATTCCTCCCTAAAGTTCTACTCGGTTGGAAGGCGTTAAGTTAAGCAACAGCAAACCAAACCGATTTCAGTATCAATTCTGCGTGTCTACGCGACAAAACGTCCAGAACACTCAGCGCCTGCTCTGCCACGTCGACGTACTCGAAATTCCTCAGCTACAAGCAAGAAATCTCCGTTACAAAGACTCAAGCAGACCGAATGCACCTTGCTGACGAGAACGGGAACAGCTTCAGCAAACAAAAATGCAGTGAACGGCAAAGCTTCGAGAAAGTTAGACATGCACCGAACTCCAGTTATCATCTGAAACTGATTACACCTCAGTAAGCTGTGTAAGAGAAGAGGAAAAAGAGAAGAGGAAAAGGAACCAGTTGAAGGTTGTGTTCTTTAGACAGCACAGCCACCAGCGAGCGTATGATTTGACTGTAAGGCAGTGGCGCAGGCAAAGACTCTTCGTTGCCCATCAACAACATCTCCGAAAACTCCATCACACTCACCAGCTGCACCGACTCATCGTCGCTCTTCAGACCCGCCAGCAGCGCTTTTGTTGCCTCGTCTGCAACGTACGTGGCAACTCACCAACTCACTCACTACACTCACTCAGAGGCTTGTCGATCTGAAATTGTGTGCCGCTGGACGCGACAGGGCGGTTCTGCTTTCCTGGCTCATTTTCCTTTTTGCTTTCTTGCGTTCTTGGAGAAGTCCTAGAACGGCGTGTACCAGACATGGGAAAAGGGGGGCTGAGTAGGGGTTGACCCCCCATCAGGCTCTGATCTACCCTCATCAGCCGGCCGCTACCCCCCATCAGTAATTTTTGGGAAGAATTTTGTATAGAAAATTATGATAAAAATATGCCTGGAATAGGCGTAAATGAGCTCAGAATAGCTAATTTTAGCTTATTTTAATGAAAAATAAGCCAAAAAACCCTGATTTTCGCAAAAAATCGGACTTTTTGGCTTACCACCCCCTCAGCCCCCAATCAGGCGCTCCTACCCCCCTCAGCCCCCCATCAGGAATTGAAAATTCTGCCCCCCATCAGCCGAAATGCTAGCCCATGTCTGGCGTGTACGTACTGTAACTTTATGCAAGAAACACTTCTCAACCAACTTTAGGAAGAATTTGTATAGAAAATTATGATAAAGGTACACTGCATGTCTAGATTAGGTGTAAATAAGTTCAGAATAGTTATCTGAACCTATTTTAGCGAAAAATAAGCCTAAAGCCTTGGTTTCTGACAAAAAATCGGACTTTTTGGTTTTGCTTATCGTCCCCTGAACCCCTCTCAGCCGCAGCTACACACTCAGCCTTCCTGAGAATTTAAAGATTTACGACCCCCTCAGCCGAAATGCTAGCAAATGTCTGGGCATGTGCAATGGCGTAGCTGGAATCGAACCCACCCAGCATCTTTGGTTTGCCGGTCCAAAGCTCTAACCTCTACACGTGCCACCACCAGAAACCCAGTTATGAACGCCACAACTTAGGCTCGACGTACCCCAGAACCCTCCCACTGCCACCCGCATCCTGCCACGTATTTTAGCGTTTGCGCTGCTGATATTTAAGTGATCGGTTTTTATAAGCGTTTTTGTCATTTTAACCTTCCCCAATTCACGCAAAACGTTCATGAAAAAGCCAAAATGTGAACACCAAAAAAGGAAAAATGGACAACAAACTTTTCCAAAATCTGTCTTAATGAGCCCACCGAGCAAAAGTCAGACAGCATCCGAACCACAACCGACCCACACCAGATCACCACTTTTGTGTTCATTGTTTCCGCATCGATCGACACAGACAAGAACATCTTATATTGGCAGGCAACACTAAGTCGCCACCAGCACAAAAGATGCGAACACCTTGTGAACACCACTTTTAGACAGTCAACACGAACTGAAAACACGTTTTCCCATGATTGCACTTGGTGTTGACTGTCTAAAAGTGGTGTTCGCATCTGTTGTACTGGTGCCGACTTAGCGTTGCCTGCCAATGATGTTCATGTCCGTGTCGATTGTATGATGTTCGTGGTGTTATCAAATGAATATTGTGTCGAACATGCGTCAATGGTAAACAATAAACACAATTGGTGATCAGGTGTTGTTGTTGTTCAGATGTGGATTAGTTGTGGATCGGATGGTGTCAATAATCAAAATCAGAAAGAAAACAAGGCCGATCAATATCGGACGAACATGACCACAGTCGAGCATTTGTTTTCGTGTTTCATTTTCTGGTTTTCATGTTCACTGTTCACTTTAATACTGAAGGTGGTGAAATCGAAAGGGGTGAGCTTGTTTTTAGCTCTTACACGCAATTTAGCGGCTTAAAACTGCAACTTAAGCCTTGTTATAATATAAAACGTGCTGAAAGCCAAGCATTTTTTGAGGTTTTTTTTAAAACTTGGACCCATTCGCTGGGTGAAGCCCCCTTGAAAACGCAAGCCTTATTCCAACATAATTAATGGTGTAATTACGCCTAATTCAGGCCTACCTACCAGACGAACTTAGTGACTGGATTCGAGATTTGAACTATATTAATAGCTTTTTTACTAACCTGACTTCCTGATCTTTATTAGCAGTCAAAGGCCTGTTTATCGATGTTGGGACTTGTGGCGGTGATCCATCCGAAGATACGGAAACGGTTTGCAATGTTGGCACATGTGGTGGTTTTCCATCAGACACGGAAACATTTTGCAATGTTGGGGCACGTGGGCTTGTTCCATCAGAAGATACGGAAACGTTTTGCAACGATGGGACGTTTGTAGGAGTTCGATCAGAAGATTCAGACATAGTTTGCAATGATGGGACGTTTGGTGGAGTTTGTTCAGAAGATTCAGACACATTTTGCGGTGGTGGGACGTTTGGTGGAGTTTGATCAGAAGATTCAGACACGTTTTGCAATGGTGGGACGTTTGGCGGAGTTCGCACATCGGGCTGTTCTATGACGGGCTGTAACAGAAAAATTTAGTAAACAAATATTTAATACAAAACGTACAGGGGGTAGCGACCGATCGCTATCTGTCTTTGTAGTTTGTATAACGAATGTCATTTTGACTGTATGTCGTGGCTCGTTGGCACGGGCTGCTACCATATGCACTTGTACTGTGCCTTCTGCTATGTTCGGTCTGGCTACAAAACACAGCAGTTTGCCTTGACAGAGAATCCTCAGCCTACAGAATCACTCACCTTTGGAAATTCGGGTTAAGAATCAAAACTTAAGAAGTTTAAAATAGTGAGTGTTTTCCTCGGAAAACGACTGTATTTTTGTGACTTTCTACGTCAAAATAGCATTTCCGGTACATTCTCTCTTCACAACTCCTAATTCGAGCTGTTTGGGTGATTTGTTCAATTTTTGCAAGTAAATTTGCGAAAAAAACTTGAGGGTTTCAAAATATTCGACTTCATTTGATTCTGCTCGATAATTATTGTAGTATCTTGTTGAATTCTTGCAGTGAAGCTAACTTTTTATTAAGTACGTCTACGTGATTAACCTACTTTTTGTCTAATCGAAGATTAACCTAGAGTAAAAAACCTTTTATTGCGGATGAAAGGCTAACGTTTACGGTTGTGCAACGAAAATAGTACGTTCTATTCTTTTTGCAGTAAAAGTCTAGTCTACCGCAGTGCCTACTCAGAAATGTGGCATTGTTTCCCCGAATGGGCGGGGCAGCGTCTACCGACACCTGAGGAGTTCCACCAAGTTTGACCAAAACAAGAATTTGCAAACTGGAACCTACCATTGCTCTGACGTTGTTCACGACTGCAGCGTCTACTATTTTGGCGGTCAGTCACAACTGCTGGTGGTTTTCTGCAAAAGGAGAAAAGGAGCTTGTCTGCCAACAAATGCTCGTTTTGTCAACTCACTCCGAATTCCTCGATTGCTCATCGTGATTTGTATGGGATGAAATTCTACACTGCTGCTGCTCAGATTGCTAAATAACCAAGAGACAACAGTTTTGACTGAGTGTTGAGAAAGAACGAAAACAAGAGAGAACCTGGTTTCCGTCGTTGTTAGTTGAGGTGGTAGCGGTGGCGTTCTGGTTGTTTGCACGTCGTCGTCTGGCTATGCGACGAGAAATCGCTCCTCCCATTCTGCAACCGAACACAAAACAAACACGACCTTTCTACAAAATCAGTTAGCAAAAAAGCTACGAGCCACCACACACAAAAATATTTAAATTTCTTGTTTTTTCAAACCAGCACAGCACCGGTAGAAACAAACAATTTTCCATTCGGCTCACCTGAACGTAAAATTTTGCACAGCCGCTGCGAGCCAACAATCTGAGAGTTTTTCCTGTAGATTTGTCAGCCGCTACAGTTTCTACAAAAGAAACTCTAGACAAATTTACAGAACAAATGGCCAAAAATCGCCTAACTACATTATAGATAAAAAAAATGTCCCATCGCTTTTTTGGCCTTCACTCAAACGTTTCGTTCTCAGTCACTTCTTTACCGATTTCGCTCAAATTTTCAGCAAAAATTAACAACATGGTTGGCTAAATATTCTGCAAGTTTGATGCCAAAATTCCAACGGAAAAAAATTTTTTGAACGGAAAAGTGAAAATCATAGTGGTCTGTGTAAATTCAAATTTCCCGCGTAATTACAGCGCTATCGCTTAGATAGTTGCGCGGGTGTGGCCTGTGTATCTCCGGATCAATATTTACCCAATATTTACCCGGGCAGATTAAGAGTCAGTCTCTGAACTGATCGAGTTTTGGCCCTTTGCCCTATTCAGACCCAAAATTGAAACTTTTGCCTAGAGAGCTGTAAGTTGATACACTAATACATATCGATAGGTTATGTAACCACCGCAAAGGATTTTCCGATTTGACGCCCCAGTCCCGAGATGCAGCTTTCTGAAAATCGGCTCGCTTAACTATGGGACAAAAATTTCGAACTTGAATTTCTTTCCTGCTAAAAACAGTTGGGACCTAGAATTTGGGGATTTTACGTAACTTTTAGAGTAGTTTAAGAATTTTTGGTCGGTTTTCGATTTTGACGAAGAAAAATTTTTTCGATCCCCTACCCGCCCCCCTAGCTCGTCTGCAACCCCCCCTATGTGGGTCTTTTTATTTCAGATTATTGTAGCGCCATTTGTTAGCTACAGATTGGTGCCGAGCACGAAAGCCCACGGCCCGGGGTTTTGGAGTAAATTGACTTCAAATGGCTAAAAAACGCACTTTTTTCCAGTTTTACTGTGGGACAAAATTCCGAACTTGAATTTCTTTCCTGCTAAAAACAGTTGGGACCTGGAATTTGGGGGGTTTTACGTAACTTTTAGAGTACTTTAAGATTTTTTGGTCGGTTTTCGATTTTGATAAAAAAATTTTTTTCGACCCCCTTCCCGCCCCCTAGCTCGTCTGGAACCCCCCATATGTGGGTTTTTTACTTCAGATTACTGTAGCGCCATTTGCTAGCTACAGATTGGTGCCAAGCACGAAAGCCCACGGCCCGGGGTTTTGCAGTAAATTACCCTAGGGTAATAAACCCTAGGGTCCCCTACCTCCCCTACACCCCAGGGGACCCCCTACACCCCACTTCAAATGGCTGAAAATCGCATTTTTTTTCTAGTTTTACTATGGGACAAAATTTCGAACTTGAATTTCTTTCCTGCTAAAAACAGTTGGGACCTAGAACTTGGGGGTTTTACGTAACTTTTAGAGTACTATAAGAATTTTTGGTCGGTTTTCGATTTTGACGAAAAAAAATTTTTTTCGACCCCCTCCCTGCCCCCCTAGCTCGTCTGGAACCCCCCCCCTATGTGGGTTTTTTTATTTCAGAGTATTGTAGCGCCATTTGTTAGCTACAGATTGGTACCAAGCACGATAACCCACGGCCGGGGTTTTGGAGTAAATTGACTCCAAATAGCTGAAAATCGAAATTCAACTTCGAAATTTTGTCCCATAGTAAAACTGAAAAAATGCGATTTTCAGCTATTTGGAGTCAATTTACTCCAAAACGCCGGGCCGTGCGCTATCGTGCTTGGCACCAATCTGTAGCTAACAAATGACGCTACAGTAATCTGAAATAAAAAACCCACATAGGTGGGGTTCCAGCCGAGCTAGGGGGGCGGGAAAGGGGTCGAAAAAATTTTTTTTCGTCAAAATCGAAAACCGACCAAATATTCTTAAAGTACTCTAAAAGTTACGTAAAACCCCCAAATTTTAGGTCCGAACTGTTTTTTTAGCAGGAAAGAAATTCAAGTTCGAAATTTTTGTCCCATGGTTAAGCGAGCCGATTTTCAGAAAGCTGCATCTCGGGACTGGGGCGTCAAATCGGAAAATCCTTTGCGGTGGTTACATAACCTATCGATATGTATTAGTGTACCAACTTACAGCTCTCTAGGCCAAAGTTTCAATTTTGGGTCTGAATACTGAAACTCGATCTGACCAGAGAACGACTCTTAATTTACCAGAAATCGAACAAAATTTACCCGGACCGTTAGATTTATTTACCGATCGACAGAGGTCTTAGCAATCAGTAAAAAACGTCAGAACAGCAAAAATTCCCGTTATTTCTGAAAATTGTGACTGATTCGTTAGATGTACTGGCAGTAAACGTGTTTTTCAGTGTTTTTGTAATTAATTCTGGAAGTCATTCTACACTCATATAATAAATGGGACGTCGTGGCCGTGGTCGTCTGAAGACGAGATCCGGCGTTCCTTGGGAGCAGAGCTATTTGTTTGTTTTCCGGAAAAAACTTATGCCGCTTTTTTCCGTTTTTTACGGTTTTTTTCGGCAGTTAGTAGTTTACGCACCGTACGCACCGTTCGCACCGTTACGCACCGTACGCACCGTTACGCACCGTTCGCATCAGCAGCGACCCCAATTGGGCGCCGATCTTTCGAAGTTGTGAATTTGCTTAGATCGATCAGAGAACTGTTCTGTGCATTGAATCTTTTAACGAAAAAGCATCAGTAGAGAAAACAGAATGTGCAGAACAGAAACGAAAATTGTCACCATCATCTCCAAGGAGCAGCACCAAATAGAGGGAAAAGAGCCGAGTCAATGAAACCAAAGTGTTTTCTCATGGATTTAGGGCTGCTGCCATATCACTTAACTGATAACCAATAGTTATAAACCAGAGTTCGTGCGGGGCCTGAAAAGTCAGAGAGTCATCGAAAAGTCACATAATTTTAAAAAATTTAGGGAACCAGGGAAAATTTAGGGAATTTCGTGTCCGGTCAGGGAAAAATTTGATAGCAGTAGATTCATCTCTCGCAAAAGGGCCCTGTCAGTGCTTTTTACACACCACCCTTTTGAAAATGGGACTTATGGCCACTTCAGTGATTTCTGCACTTTGAAAAATTACGTAATTAAGTCGCAAACCCCCTCCCCCACCGTAATGATTAGCAGTCATTTGGCGAACCTCCCACCCCCATTACATAATATTAATACACGCCCCCAAAGATTCGGTGTTAGTTAGAGCAGCTTTCAGGTCATTTAGTGCAGTTGCTTTTTCTGTGATGCTCGTATGGTATTAGCTTCTTTCTGTTAGTCTGCCCATGATGTGAGTTTTCGAACGCTGGATAGCATGTGTCTCAGCTAACTCGGCCCTCTGAGAAACGCCCATTTCCGTTAGGGGTGTTTTTGAGTTTTACTATGGAAAATGGCCCCATCAGAGAGAACCATGGATGGCCATTGCTGGCTACTCAGAGGGAGTTGGGCGGAACTGTTTTAGGGTTTTACTTTGGGGCCATAGGGATGTCCAACGCACACCATTCCGGCCGATTCTGCCGACCACCCACTTAACATGTCTGCCTGATGGCTGCCTGATTTACATAGGTTGGCAATGACAATTAACAACAACCCTCCCCTTTTGCTGTCAGGTGCTAGACAGCGCCGGCTTGGTCCCCATTTATCTACTTGCCATTGCTGACTTTCGACGGACTTGGTTGGGCTTTGTGTCAACTAATTCCCATCGCCTCGACATGTTTCAAACCCACAAACACACCGCTTCCACGGGTGCGGGGGGGGCTGATGTGACACACGGGATTATTTACGCTTTCTTCTTTTTAAAATTGTAAAGAAGCTAATTTTCCTAGTACTTTTCCACCAAAACGCGCAATTTGTTAATGCAAGCTGAAATAGACCGGTTCTCTGATCGATCTAAGCAAAGTCACCACTCCAAAAGATCGGCGCCCAATTGGAGTCGCTGCTGATGCGAACGGTGCGTAACGGTGCGTACGGTGCGTAACGGTGCGAACGGTGCGTACGGTGCGTAAACTACTAACTGCCGTTTTTTTCGGTTTTTTCTAAAAGTTATTTTCCAAGATGACAGAAAAAAATTTAACAATCGCTTTTTATTGCAGAATTCAACGAAATAGCGTGAGTTTTAGTACAAAATGCACTAATTTCATCTTTTAGAGTAGCAATTTGATTTTAAAACAACAAAAATACAATAATAAAAGTTGCCTGAAAATGGTAACGGTATTTTTGGTCAAAAACAGCTAAGTTATGCCATTGAAATGCTTGTAAGGCTTAAATTAACGTAAATTCAAAGCATTTGATGCGAATTTAAGTAGTTATTGTGTCTATTTCCTTTTAAAGCTTGCTCGAGTTTTTTCCGCATTTTAGTTTTTTCCGAGCCTCTAAGAAAAAACCGAGGAAAAAACCCGACCCAAGTAATTTATTTTGATATTTTTGGTTTGAAAATATGTACAGAGTATTCCAAAAGAAAAGTAAGAATCGTTTTAGCAGAAGGCTATGTCATCATTGTCGCTTGTTCTGTGTGTATACTTCAACCTCTCTCACAGCTTTCTGTGTACATGTACCTATAAAGACGCCATCAGATGCTAACTTATCACAGCTTTTTATGTTATGCTATAGACGCCGTCATAAGCGACGGTTTCGAAAGCGTTTGAGTTGAGGGGAGGCTTGGTTGGAACTGTCTTCGTCACAGATAGATTAAACAGTACTAAGCAAAGACCCACTTAGCACTTAGCACTCCCTTAGCTCTTAGCTCGGCGATACAAGCAAGCAGCAAGAGTTACCGTTGTGAAACCAACAAAGAAATCGTTTTCACATTAAAAGTGGTAGTGCTCTAATAGGTTAATCCGAATCTTCGGTTTTCTACGTTAGGTCATGTGTATGATGTGCTTAAAGAAGACTCCATTTCACTTCGCAGCATTGCAGAAGCCGAAACAATCTTAAATTGCATTTGGACCACTTTGGTACAGACCGCATTTAACAACGGGCCACTTTGATCGGGAGATACCAACGACGCACTGCCCATTCTTCTTTCTGACCGCGCCGCAGCGTGAGGCGGCAAATTTAAACCACCCGCTGCTGCCACATGGTTAATTGCGCATGATCTTCAATCGATTCTTCCTCGCTTTGCTGCCCGTGCGCACACACTTTACAGTACAAGTGGATTTACGCCTGAAATCCAAAAAATCTTTTATCCTCTTTGATCTCAGTCCGACGTTTTGCACTTTCTTTACTTTTGCCATAGCAGAACTTGCCACATCATCTGTTCCAACGGCGTCAGAGAATTTCAGAGAATCCACAGCTATTGTTCTGTTGACTGGTTGAAAGTAAACGGAGTCTTTTAACTCTCCGGAACCGACGTAGTACAGTAGTCGCCTGTCTGAGATACGGCAAGGAAACACGAGACAGGGCAAACTATCGAACTTTGTTTTTTCGAACAATTTTTATTATTACGAATATGGTTAGTAGAACACTGATATGGGTTAGAAAGGATGCACTGAGCAGCTGGGTCAGAGTCCTTGACATTTGTGATGTAGAGCAGTTTATCTTGATACTTGAGGTTTGATTATGGCTTTTACTGTTTCCTTAATTATTGAAGAATTTCAAAGAAACGCAAGTATTTGTCCCAAATTTCAGTAAAGGCATCTTTCTTCTTCAGCATAATACTGGCATAATATGCAGTTTTCAAGCTTGCCGTTATAAAATGCCTGAAGGTCATACCGGAAAATTCTTTAACTTCCCGTCGTGCTAAACTGTATATAAACCTTTTTGTATAAATGCCTAACAGATTCAATACCGTTGCATTTGCAAACAGGTCAAACAGGTTGTCCAAACTATCGAACTTGATCAGGACGGCACACAGGTGCTTACAGAAAGCTGCCCAAAATTCCAACGGGGCACTTGCATTTTCCAGCAGCCAAATCGACGAGGTAAGGACAATTGGAAGCTGTTGCGCTTGGCACAACAAATTCGTACTTGGTGCCACCTTCAGATGAACGAATGTCCGTAGCCAAGCCAAATTGTCGCAACACAGTCGTGCGGATTCCGATGCGATGCATTTTGGGTAATACGGATTCGAATCCAAGGACCGCACTGGATTCGTATGCAGGTGTGGTACGGAAAAACAGTTCATGGATTATAAAAACCGTACTTTATGTTTTCGAATATTCGTAGGTACAATGCGTAAGGAAAGCAACTCCGATTTTCCCAATTTGTTCTGAAATTTTAAAGCTGTCGGTAGTTCGAGTCGAGATTTTCTATGTTTCTTAAGTCTAATACAAATTTCAATGCGGCTATTTTTATTAGCCTGTCTCTGTTGTGTGCTCGACTCAACTCCCACGCATGCGGCACATGCAAGTTCAGGCTAGAACCAGAAACGGTGAAGAACTTTAAAAGCAGCAATGAACAACTGATTTCGGTTTATCGCACTACGTACATCTATTTCTAGCACAAAAATACTAAAATCACTCTGAGCACCCACACGGTTATGTATTTGATTATTTAGCGGTGGTTTCTACTCGTATTTAGGGCCGCAGACTGTTGTTATTGCACAGGTCGCCGGAGCAGCAGCATGCCTTTCCTCTCAAATCAGCTACGCACCGATCCTTCTGTTGTGCTTTACAAGGGTAGTCTTGGGCGCAACCGGCCCAAACCATCGAACCATTGAGCGAAAATGAATTAATGCAGTATCTGTTTCTATCCATAGGACATTTGACCACTTCTTTCATTCCAGCGCCGTAGCAGTAACCAACAGTGGGAACTAAATCAGCCGTATTGCATCTATCTTCAGTGCAACAACACAAGGTCGTGTCACTGGCAGCTAACCGATCGCAGGCGTCCTTGCCGATTCTCATGCATTCCTCGGTTACCGCGCAACCGGCCAACACACGCTCGCTTTTGCTATTCCACACAACCCTACAGTACTTGTTGTTGGGAGCGATGCACGTCTCTACTAAGGCTTCGTTCTTCCCCAAGCACAATGCCACAACCGGACTCAGCTGCGGAGTGTTGCAATGATCTTGCTCACTGCAACAACAGACAGTCATTCCGTCACTTTCTTTGCATTTTCCGTTGCCGACTTGCTCACAGACGCCGAAATAATCGCAACCGGCGCGTTGGGCCCGATAAAAACCGTCCCACCAGTTTGCACAGTAGCTGTTGCTCGCCGCTACGCATCGTTCTACCGTTTTGAAGTCCAGTTTCAAGCAATGACGAATGAGCGGTAGAAAGACTGGACCATTACAATTGTCCCTGGCGTTGCAGCAGCAAAGCTTCTTGTCGTCTTTAATCGCACATCTGCCGGCACCGATTGTCTCACACACTGCCCCATCGTCGCAGCCAATCTGCACCGGGTCATTGCTGGTGGTTACTGTTTTCAAGCAAAAGGCATTACTCCCGGCGTAGCAGTGCTCAGATTTTGCGCCAGACAAGTCAATGTAGCATTGTGTGACGTTGGGACGCAGGTAGAACTGGTTACACAAGCTGTTCTCTTTGCAGCAACAGATGAAGACTCCACTGCGTCGCTGACATTGACCACTGCCTATCGACCAACACACCTGACTACGGTCGCAACCGGCCTCTTGAATTTCATTTCTGCGGCTCCAGTAGTTGACACAGAACAGATCTTCACTGACACTGCATCGCTGTGCCGTCTTCATGTCCATTTGATAACAGTGAGTCACTCGTCCTACCAGTTCAGCCGTATTACAATTGTTTTTGTTGTGACAGCAACAAACAGTTACGCCTGGAGATTTGTCAGAGTTGCCGCACTTTCCATGGCCGATTTCTGAGCACTCCGTTAGTACGTCGCAGCCGGCGTCAACGATGTGGTTCTTGTAGTCCCATTTGGTCACACAGAAGCGGCTGGCTGTGACAGGACAACGCTTGGACGTCTTGAAGTTTCTGTCGTAGCAGCTGCTCACCAGTCTCACTAGACTTTCATCGTTGCATTTGTCTTTGTTGCAGCAACAAATCGACTGACCATAGGTAACGTGTCTACACCTGTGACGAGCCAGGCCTGCACACAACAGCTTGTGATCGCAGCCCGCTGTCACGGCCTTGTTGTGAATGTCGCTCACTCGGTAGCAGAATTTTGTTTGCGAAGCGCAAGGCAAAGTATCTCCATGACAATATCTAACTGTTGGCACTAAGCTTTCGTCATTACATAAATCGCCGCTGTTGCAACAACAAACCATTTGGGATTTCAGTTCACGACAACTGCCATCTCTAACGCCATCGCACAGATTGGAGTTGTCGCAGCCAGCCACTTGTATCTGATTTCTGTGGCTCCATGTGTTCACGCAATTCTTGTTGAGGTAGGCACAATGCATCGAAGATGAAAAGTCCCTGACGTAGCAGTGGTTGATAGTGGGTATCAATTGATTGCTATTGCACAGGTCTTCCTTACAGCAGCACATCTTCTCTTCTCTGCTGATGCGACTGCATGTTAGACCGCGTGCCAGCCGGCTGCACTCATTCTGTGTGTCGCATCCAGCATGGGTTGACGTTAAATCGGACCGCCATTTATTGATGCAGTGCACAGTCATTGGTGGACATGGGACAGCCTCTGGTACTGAATTGATCTTAGTGTAGCAGTAGTGAACGGAAGGGAACAAATTGCGGTCGTTGCAGTTGTCTCTGTCGTGGCAGCAGCAGACAGACATTCGCTGAAATTCGCGGCACTTGCCATGGCCCACTCTGTCACAGATGCCATCAGAGTCACAACTGGCTTTGTAGAGTTGCAGTGAGGCGTCCCACCAGTTGACGCAAAACTTTCCTTTGTCGCCTGACTGCACACATTGGGTCTGTCGACTAAATTGATTGCTGAGACAGCTTGCGACAATCGGGTGAAAAGTGGCTTTGTTACAGAGGTCAGAAAAGCAACAGCACACTGCCTTACCACGAGCGACGACGCATCCCTCACTTTTGCACAGACCAGCTTTGTCGCAACCTGCACTGATGGCATTGTTCAGGTGATCAAAGAGAGAGTAGCAGTAATGATTGTAACTATTAGAACACTTTTCTGTGTCGTCAAAGTTCTTTGAAAAACATGTCTTTGCAGTTGGAGCTAAGTACCTATTACAGGCGTTCTTGTTATTGCAGCAGCACACGGTCAGGTTTCTATGGAGTCCACATGATCCCGGGCCGATGTGGTCACAAATCTGTCTGTTGGTTTCACAGCCTGATTTCAGGATTTCACTAGTTCTGTCTCCGAACAAGTTTGTGCAGTAAAACGTTTGGCTGGGACACCGCCTGAAAACCTGTCCTGATCTGCAGAAGCGGATTGGCGGAAAAATGCTGTTGTCATTGCACGAGTCGTGCTGGTTGCAGCAGCAAATTTTTGTCGCTCCGCGACCAAATTGACATTGACCGTTTCCGATTCTGTCACAAATGCCTCTGACGTCGCAGCCTCTAGCGCTGGATGATGTGGTCACCAACACATAACAAAACTTGTTGCTTTTCTCGGAACACCATTCTTCTCGGTTTGGCAGACCCAGTCGATAGGACGCAAAGCATTTTGTCAGTTTGGGTCTGGCCATTTCGGCAGTATTGCAGTTGACACTGGAGCAGCAACAGACGTTCCACTTTGGTTTTGTCGGATGAGCCCCGCACTTGTTGTCTCCTATGAAACGGCAAAAACGGTTTTTGTCGCAGCCGGCAGAAAAGAGCGCATTGTTGACATCCCAAACATTCATACAGAATCGCGTTGCTTGGTCGCACATCGACTTTCCTGCTTTCGAGTCAACGCACTGCTGCCGACGGAAAGAAAACAGTTGGGCAGTGTTGCAGTTGTCGCCTGTGTTGCAGCAGCAAGTGACTTCTTTTCGCTTTTTAATGCATTTTTCGTTTCCAATCCTTTCACATTCGCCACTAATATCGCAGCCAGCTACCAAAACTCTACCTTCGCTGTTGTCAAATTTGTTCTTACAGTATTTGGTTGTCACTGAACTGCATCTTTGTTGCTGCTGAAATCCTACGCTGTAGCAACTGTAGACCGTCGGACGCAGACTGGCATCGTTGCACAGTTGGTTGTCGTTGCAGCAGCAAACCAAACGTTCGTAAAGCAGCTGACAGTGTTTGTGGCCGATTAGCTCGCATTTGACGTCCTCATCTTGGCAGCCTGCCTTCACTAGTTGGTCGTTCTTGTTGTAGGCCGAGAAGCAGTATTTATTCCCTTCCTTCGAGCACTCTATCTTCTGTCCTTTCTCAGTGTAACACGCACGCACACGTGGAATCAACAGACTGGGCACGTTGCAGTTGGAGTCTTGATTGCAGCAACATTTTTGTAGATTGCTACTAATTTCCAATTCGCAATTGCCATGGCGCAAACTGATGCATGTTTCTGACAAAGCACAACCCGACTTTTGCACCTCATTCTTTCCATTGAGCCAATTTACACAGTAGTTCTCTAGGGTACCTTCAAAAAGTAAAGTACAAAAACGGATGTAAAAATGTCAAAGACCAGTACCAGTAGCGCATTCCTGGGCTTGACCAAAATCATTCAAACATGAGCGTATTCCTGCGGGCGTCAGGTCGCCGTGATTGCACAGATCTCCGTTTCGACAGCAACAGACGTACACGCCGTCATTGTCATGCCAGCACTGACCATGACCAATCTCAGAGCAAAACGACTTGTCACTTTTCTGCTCGCAACCGCCTCCAAACACTTGACCTTGCTTGAACTTAGTCCGACAGAAGCCAGTGCTGCTCGCAGAAGAGCAACTTGTCTCTTTGTGCGTACCGTTTCGGTCGTAGTGGATGCAACTTTTAGCTGGCGGCACTAAGTCCCACCAGTTGCACTTATCCTTGTATGAACAGCAACACAACAGACTATCAGCGGTCTGCTTGCACGGTTGTCCCAGCGGCAGCTGTTCGCAAACGGAATTCCTGTCACAGCCCATTTCAGATCCTTTTGTATCCAGTTCCATAAAGCAGTGCTTGTTGTTGGGAAATCGACAATGCTCGACAGTGGTTCCACGCACGCCGGGCAGTCTGGCGTTACACTTGTTCACTTTAGCCCAGTGACTGGGCACGTTGCACAGACGCCCATTGCTGCAGCAACAGACTGTCATGTTCTTTCGAGGGTCCTCATGATCGTGGCAGCCGTCGCCGTTCTTCTGACAGTGTCCCAAGTCGCAGTCGACGAAGTGAATTTCCCAGGTGGGTCTCTTAAACCAGATGGTGCAGAATTTCTCGTCAGCACAGATAGTCAATCTCTTGAAGTTAGTCGAATAACACACCAATGAGTCAAAGCCCCAGCGACCTGACACCACCCACAATGCACTCAACAACGACACAAATATATCTACGTACATCGTACTAAACAACAATAACGATCTGCAACATTTGCACAAACCCTCCTATTACCGTAGCTATGTACGTACGTGTTAACCAAAAAGTTGTTACATTGCGGCATACACACAACGGGCATTAGAGCGGAAATCGGCCCAGCTCACCCAGTCTAGGCGAAGGTCAGTTGGAGTCTGTTGTCTTGAATAAACCTAAACTTAAACCACGCTTTACATGTTTATTTACTTTTACGTGAAAACAACCTTTGTATTCGCAATATGAAGTAACGAACTTTAATAGTAACAGCGCAGACACTGCAACAAACTCGACAATGCCTCAGAAACAACGTTAAGCCATTACAGCATAACTACAACCTATAGAAAAAACAACTAACATCGTCTAGTGTCGTGATATTCATTTTCAACTAATTCTTTGGGTATTCCGTGGCCAGTAAGAAGACTTGCTTGTCCAGAATCACGTAGTCATCGTCGTTAGACAGCCCCTCCGCATAGGTCTGCTCGTCCGACTGCCCGACAACCAACTTGAGCGTCTTGTGGCACGTGGTGCACACATCGAACTCCGGATCAAAGTGACCACAGTCGCAGGCCACGCAAGGATTCTCGACTGACTTGTTTAAGAGGGATCGGTTCCGCTCTTCCAGCACAGGAAAACGGGCCGCCTTTACTTCGAACAACGGACCAACGACTGCCCATCTGCGGCAACTATGCACACACAGTGTCGGCTTTGAGAACTGTATAAGGCCTGTCTGGTGAAGGCGGTTGGGGTCTGTAACCGGCTAGTGCTGATCTGAGGTTGGACAAGCTAATAAAAGTTTCGGAAATCTCGCAAAGTGGCAGGTTGCTTAGTTTTTGGATTACATACAGTCGCGTACAAAAGGATCGGAAACCTATTTAGGCCAAATGGTACGTACAGCATGGCGGAGAAATAATCCTACAGTATAAGGGATTCTTCAAAAGCTTACCTGCTTTCTGTTCGATTGTTTTTTTTCTACTGCAAACATCACTAAACCATTTTATTCGACTTTACCATCACAAATCACAAACAAGTTTGCAGATCCTTATGCACTATGACAGACAATTCTGCTTATAAAGGCACAGACTTAAACACGGTTAAGAAAAGAAGGCCTCGTTGATCGGCAATTTATACTGTCTAACGATTGACTTTATTTCTCGTAAGCTAGAGTTCAGATTTGCAATAGAACCATCAGCCGATGTGCCGTCTTGTCTAAAAGAGAAAGTTTACATACTATTCTGAAAGAGAAAGAACGTTACCGTTTATTGTGCAGCACCAGCAGTAACAACTCAATCTGTTCAACGGCCTCCTCGGATCGACTTTCAGCCAACCGGCGCACTTCTACAACAGGTACGTTAGTGCTACACACGCTAACACCAGTGCATGTGTTGCAGACAAACCCGCATTTGTACGGCCGCGTGCCATGTACATCGTATGTATTTCCCGGTCGACAATTGAGCTTTAGGGAGGTTTAGGTTGCGAAGCTTAGGCTTAGTCTTAGGGTAAGGTTGAGGCTGATGCTTAGGTTTGGTCTTAGTGTCAGTTATTAGAAACAAAAGTTTTGTGTTGCAGTTGTACAAAACATTTGTTAGATCAGAATAAGAATACGCATAACATGCTCGGAATGAATTCAAAGTGCGAATAAATTTGACTTGACGCGGAGCTTTGACTAATACTTTGGCTTAGGTTAAGGCTGAGGCTTACACTTTGTCTCAGGAAGACAAGATTTTGAAATGGAGTTTTTCGATTGGGCGGTTTCCTATAATCTTGATTGGGCTGGCTTCATGAGTGAGGGATAGGAAACCTATGTACATGTATACTAAGGAAACCGACCCAATCGAAGACTTGTTAAGATGAGCCCTGGCGGTCTAGGGGAGATGAGGCCTACTTTAGGAGAGGCTTAGGCCCATCCTTAAGGCTTAAGGGTAAGAGTAAGCTTGACTCTAAGCCTGAGAACCTACAGTATGCCTCACGCTCAGCAATACCAGCACGAATTGTCAGTCTAAAAATAAGCTGCGCTACACGCGGCTGTAAAATGCCGGATTTTACTGGCAGTCGGTAAAACTCTGCGGACCAACGAAAGTATGCCAAGTTTTACTGGACGAGGGCTTTTATTGCAACACATGTATTACATCGACGCATGTGCTGTGAAAACGAAACCGGAGACAGCTACCACTTAGACACGCCCGGACGTGTGCGTGATGGGCCCTTAAGAGGCCTAACGCAGGAACTAGCGGCCAGCCCGGACAATCCATCCATCCATACTCTTGGCACTAGTGTTATTTGTGTGAAAGTTTGTTCAATTCTGTACACATACGTACAAGTAGTGGCGTGTGGCTAACGATCAAACGTGGAACACTAGAGTTGCCCACTCTCTATGTAATGTACATGTGGTGGGGCAAGGTTGAGTTTCGAAAAGTCAGGCCTCTAAAATTCGTTGAACACGCGTCACTCCGCTCTGCACTGACTGTTTAAAAAATCACAAAATTGCCTAAAAACTTTTCAGGGCAACCAGAATGGTCGCAAAAACGCCTGCCTCAAGAGGCTGATCGGTGGAGTGGGGGATTGTTCGCCCTGACAAAAAGGACGCTGCCGGTCTCTGCAGCACTGCCAAAAAGAGTAGACGATGCGTAAAGATGGCAGAAACGAACCGTTAACTAGCGGCGTCTCCGTGTCATGTTCAAGTTCTGACGCACCGTCCTCATCAGCAAGCTCAGCTACACTCGGCGACGGAGCAGCAATTTGCATGTCGCTAAACAGCATGTAAAACAAGGCGACTAGACAAGTACGCACAGTACTGCTCTTACTAACGATCGTACTGCACTTACTGCTTTAGATCACCACCACTTTTATGCATTGGCACCACACCGCTATCGATCTGAATCAATGCGAGCCTGCCTTGTTAACTACGAACGAGAATTTCTGTAACTGAACATGGACTGGGGGATTTTCTGGATTTCGAGGCAATAATACAGGGTGTTTCAAAAAAATGATCACATTTCTTTTTACTGCCATTTCCGCAAATTTTGACCAAATAGGCTGAAATTTGGGCCATAGGTGCCAAAATTCGGGGAATTTTATGTGTTAAACTTTGGTGCACTAGGCTTTGCACTCATTCCCGAGAAATTTCGAAAAAAGTGAAATTTGGTAATTTCAATAGTGAAAGCCAGTCACCGAAAAACGTCACATTACATTATCGCCTAAACTCTAACGATAGCGTTGGAGTTCATGCGTCAACTTTTTACACACGAATTACTCTGAATTTCAGCGTTTACACACCAAATTTCATCTAATTCTGACAGAAATTAGGAAAGATACAGTCAAAATAAATGTTTCCATTTTTCGGTAACTGGCTTTCACTATTGAAATTACCAAATTTCACTTTTTTAAAAATTCTCGGGAATGAGTCAAGCCTTGAGACACCCTGTAGATCGGGAGAAGGGGATGAAGAAAGAAGTATGGTATGACTAAAACTTAGTCTATTTTACGCAAGATGTGCTTATGCTTAGTATGCCGTTTTATGTTTCATAAAGTTCTGCCAAATAATTTCCAGGGGCGGTAGTATCCTGAGGTGTCAGTCAGCCCATGTCAGCTGTTAGAATACCTTTTTCTCCCTGCCAGCTTCATTTTCGGACTGCTGATTGACTGCCGACTGAAAAGCATAATTTCAATCAATATACAGTATGGGCCAAAAAACGTCCACCCCTTTTTCGAACTTTGCTCAAACGATTTGTTCTCGGCTATTCCTGTGTCGACTAGGCTGAAACCTTCAGCACTAAATAGTAATATAACTGAGTAGACACTGTGCAAGTTTGGTGCAAATATTCTGACTCGCTCAGGCTTTATGAGCCGACAACTAAGAATCAGGGTCGTTCACAAAAACACTAGTTTTTTCGTTAATTCAAAGGTTATGGGTCTGACACTTGCAAGAATAATTGGTATTGCCGTTGGGCATAACATGCTGACTGAGGACCGTTACAACTCAAAGGGTGCTTAAATTAGTGAATTTCACAAACTTGGTTGAAAATCCCATAGTTAAGAAATCCGCACTTTCTGCAATCAAAGTTATTCATTGTTATTCAAGACAGATTGTAGCAGGAAGTTCGGCAAATGAATGAACCATACATGGGCCGGAAAAATCCGGAGGGGTATGCGGTTTTTCATCTTGGGGCTGGAGTGTATAAAATTCCTTTCCTCAAAAATGTCGCCAAAAAGTGGGAGGGGTATTTCCGTCGAGGGAGTATTAGGGCCACCTCGGGGTTTTGACCGAAATATTCTATTTTTCCAAAAAAGGTCGCCAAAATTTTCGGAGGGGGGCCGGGGCGGCGCCGGCGAGGGGAAACAATACCCCTCACCCCATGTATGGAATGAACCTAATATTTGAACTCTATTGCACATCATAGAAACCTTTACACAGCGTTTTTGGAAAATCGTAAATCTTTAGAATCGTCATTTCACCGGTTTTACGATGAAAAGTCACATTTTGTCATATTTTTGAAATTCTCCGATTTTCGCGCCCTTTCAGCTATAGCGGTCCCCAGTCAGTATACGTTACGCCCAATGGCAGTACAAATCATTCCTGCAAGTTTCAGACCGATACACTTTGAATTAAAGAAAATCATTAGTTTAGTTCCGTGGATCACCCTAATTCTTAGTTTTCGCCTCATAAAACCTGAGCGCGCCAGAATTTTTGCGCCAAACTTGCGCAGTATCTACCCAGTGAAAGGGTTTATCGACTAGTTGGCACTCACACAACACACACAAACTATCAAACTCCTCATCACTCCCCCTCACGAGTGTCAACTGGGCCGCCGCTGTGCCTGACAATCGGGGAACGAACGGACGAGAACTGCTCCGCCTCTGTTGACTCGGCATCTCCAGTAACCTGCTCTGCACTAACACCATGTTGACTCGATCTCCCACGTGCTACATCTCGGCCTTTCTGTGCCTTCGCTTGCACCTGTTGACTTGTCATTGGGGAAACGGAATGCCATCTCTTGGACAGCAAACTCGAACGAACTATCATCCTCTTCCTCTGTCTTCTTCTTTTTCTCTTTACTCTCATTCTCCTTCTCTTCATTCTCAACTTCTTCCTCACCATCCTTCTTATCATTAACATCCTCTTACTTCTCAAAATCTTGCTCCACATCACTTTCTTTCTCGTCACTCTCTCTCCTCTCAGCACTTTCTTTCTCATCTCCTTCCTCTCCTCCTCTATCTTCTCTTACTCTTTCTTTCTCTGCCTCATCATCCTTCTTTCTCTCATCAACTTTCTTTTTTTCCTTCCTTCTCCTCTAGTCACCGCAAAGAATACAGGATCACCCATAACTGAATGCATTTGCAAAGAATCACCAACGGAACTATGCTGGATGTCCTGGAGAGTATTCACAAACGAAGCCGAATCTTTAGTGCCGGCAGAGGTCACATCGATGGGATCGTCCACGTGTGCCCCAAGAAGCGTGCTTTGTAAAGGTGCTTTGTGCACAATATCAACAGGAACGCTGTGAAGATGGCTCTCGGCCAAAGAAAAAAACATCGAGTGCTTGATTGCCTCGGAAAATTGCAACACGGAAACCAAGAAGAGCTGCGCTTGCAGGAGTAAGAAGAACTGGGTCAGATGCCTTGGCCGCTGGGTTCACCACGAAAGACATGCAAGTGCAGTGGTGACTATCGGTAGACACTGACAGATGCACAACATCGCATAAGCGGGAATCTCCAAACACAGACCAAAAAGTGCGACTTTGGGGAACATGACGCAACCAGTGAGCCTACGTGTGATCAGCAACTGAAGAATTAATGACGTTGACCTGTGCTCCAGTATCGATGATAGCCAAAAATGTAGTGCGATCGTTACCAAAGGACAGTTGGATGTAGAGGTCAGACTATAGTTTGTGTGTGTGTTGTGTGAGTGCCAACTAGTCGATAAACCCTTTCACCAGTTATATTTTGATTTAATCCTGAAACTCTGGGCCAAATCGATGGAGAAATCACCGAGAACGAATCGTTCGAGAAAAGTTCGAAAAAGGGTGGACGTTTTTTGGCCTAAACTGTATTTTCATGGCTCCATGCAGCCAAACGCAGTGCTCACGAAGGGCAAGTCAATTAACTAACCCATTGCGCTAGTTTAGAATGGATAAGGTGCTGCGTGACGTGCACATCCGTCTGCTCTCCCGTAACTCGGTCCACTGCCGTCACTGTAAGATCGGCCACAAAATGGTCACCCTAAATAACACAAAAACAATCAGACACTAACCAACTCAGGCAGATAGTACGTATGATAATGCTTAATTCAGTATTTATTATTTGCTTTGCTACACAATACAGGGTGGCCATCTGTCTATCCGGGATTTCGTCTTGTTGCAACTTTCGTGCAGGGCAATCAATTTGGCTGAAATTTTAACAGAACTTGCTTGCACACAGAACCTCAGAATTTTTACTCTAGAACTGTTAGCCAAGCAAGTCTGTAGCTCCAACCATTAGGTATGCACTTATAAGTGTCCCCCGTCAAAGTGAACGCATGGAAGTGCATGACTGTGGCTGAAGTAACAGACTTGGCCAAACTTTTCAGAGTAAACATTCTAAGGTTGTGTGCATGCAGTGTTAAAATTTGAGCGAAATTGATTGACCAACACTAAAGTTACAGCATTACAAACCCCTGAAAAGGTAACTGGCCTACCTGTACTACTAAGAGAAGCGGACACCTAGAATTGCATAACTGTGGTTGAAGTGGCAGATTTGGCTAAAGTTTTCTGAGCAAAATTTCTAAAGGGTGTGCATTTTGTGCGACAATTTCAGCGAAATTGATTAAGAAACACAAAAGTTACAGCAAGTTGAAACGGAGGATAGATACGTAAATGGGCCACCCTGTAGAACACATCAGTACAACCAAGAATGACACAACTTCGCACATCTTCCTTCAGGATTTCCAGATAAAAGCCGGTTACTGCGTGATATGTTGTTGCTTGTACGTACATGCTGCTGTGGTAGTACATGCCGTCTTGTGTGTTGGTTGTCTAGGCTAGATTATCGATCGGGCTCGGCCTGCCATGCCAGTTTGCCGCGCCCTAGTCTGTAGCTCTGTGTAGTAATAGAGCCAGACGCAAGGCAGTGTTGGACACAATCACTTTCTCTCTCTGCGCACCTGCCTTGCGGCTGACTCTAGTCTGTGCTCCCAGAGTGCGTGTGTTGTGGCCAGTCTTTAGTTGTATACTGGCGTGGTTGATGGTCTGTTACTGCCTTGGCATAAAGGACTTTGTTGTTAAGCATCACCTGCTACACCGCGTGACAGCCGGACGATAGGACAACGACAAAGGACCTTCAGGCAAAACCGAAAACGGAACAGTGGCGACCGGCGTGCAATTCGAACCGCAGCAGACTGCCACCGCCAACAAGAAAGCCGACACTACTGCTGACGAGTGAGTTGGTTTGCTACAACCTGTTTCCAGTAAGGACGGACGGACGTGTGTGCGTGCGTGTCAATTGCTCTGGACGGAGAGTGCCGTGTGTGTCGTTTGCTCTGGTTGGAGGGCGTGCAACGTCTGCAGTGTTGCCCGCCTCATTGGTAGCCGGAAGGGACATACTAGTGCGCCTCGCGGAAGGACTCGTGCGTCTCGCGGAAGGAACCGTGCTTCTCGCGGAAGGACTCGTGCGTCTCGCGGAAGGAACCGTGCGTCTCGCGGAACAACTCGTGCATCGCGGCGGTGATAAACAACACCGCATTGTCGACTCAAACGGAACGACACGACTCGTGCTTCACAGCGGTGATAAACAACACCGATAGTCGACTCAAACGGAACGACCGCAGCGGTGAATCATAACACCGCATTGTCGACTCAAACGGAACGACTCGTGCATCGCAGCGGTGATAAACAGCACCGCATAGTCGACTCAAATGGAACGACCGCAGCGGTGAATCATAACACCGCATTGTCGACTCAAACGGAACGACTCGTGCATCGCAGCGGTGACAGACAACACCGCATAGTCGACTTAAACACCGCACCGGCGACAGACAACACCGCATCGGCGATTCAAACACCGCATCGGCGACAGACAACACCCCATCGGCGACTCAAGCACCGCACCGGCGACAAACAACAACGCATCGGCGAACCAACGCAGCTGCTCTACCGTCGATCCCGCACCGCATCGACAAAACAACACCGTTGCTCTACCGTCGATCCAGCACCGCATCGACAAAACAACGCCGCTGCTCTGCAGTCTACAGGACATCCCGCCTAGTGCCCAGTCGCTCTACTGATGGCACAGCCGGAGTAGTATAGTACATGACACCCTAGACCCTATCTTGGACTAGTATGAGACGTCCAAGACAGGGTCTAGTGTATCATGTACTATACTACTCGTACTAGTATGAGACCAAAGCCGATTTATTTGTAAAACAGCTGTCCGGGATTGAAATTTAGTCAACAACTGGGTAATGATAGTAGATTAACGTTTAAAATCAACAACGCACTACAAAACCGACCGCCAGATACTAGTTTATGCGACTGAAATGGGCGTCGCGCGCACAATTAAACTTTTCACCTACCCGTTCTATGTAGGTCGGCTGTCGGCCAACCGGACTGACGCAATATACTACTCGTACTAGTATGAGACCAAAGCCGATTTATTTGTAAAACAGCTGTCCGGGATTGAAATTTAGTCGACAACTGGGTAATGATAGTAGAGTATCTCGGTCTGAGGGTTAGTCAACTACAATTGTATGTTATGGACTAGTATGAGACCGAAGCCAAATTGGCCACGCTATTGTGTCCGGGACCGGTCCTAAACAGCCGACAACGAAAGTAAATAGGTTAAAATATATTTTCAACAGTGTTCCCGACTGTCGCTCCTCTATGTACGTGCAGCCTACGTACGTACAGAATGGCGCCTCTTCTCCGTTTAAAAAAACGGGTCTGCCAACGGCTTTCTTTCTTCCTGCGCGCTGGCATATTTGCATAAGAGAAGCCATAACTGCATCACTTTTTCGTATCGGCGCCTAAGCCTTTCCCCGACGGCGTAGACACTACTGCTCACTCACCATCCGATCTAGTCATAGGTATGACGCTGCTTTTGCTCTTGATGCTTTCCGCTGTTTTTGGCGACGATTGTCGCTTAAATCTACTAAGGTAGCGTTGTCAAAATTTCTGTTCCCCTTTTATTATTATTGTTTGTACAGAGTGTGCGCAAACCTAGTAGAATGGTTTTATCGGTCTGTTGCTTTTCAGATCGGAGATGGTGTGCCGCGGCATGCCGGAGTCATCGAAGGATGGCGACGGGTTTTGGAAGTTCCTCAAAGTGTCCGCTACCGATGATGATTGCCCTACCATGGCCTCGATCGAAAAGCTGAGAGGCGAACTAGAAAAGCTAGGGCGTAAGTTTGTTGTGTTTGACAAGTCTACCTGAGAGACTGTGGCAGTAGTGAATTATTGCGGCTCAATTTGTAGACCGCCCGTTCGTCTCATTGCAAGGTTGCACTTGCCAGTGCGACCTGGCATATGGTTCCATTGACTGGAACCTGTTCGACTGCGTGCAGGATCCGTAGATGTCGTGCGAAGTGGGATCGGTTCCGGATGCCACCACCGCCGCTACATTTATTGAAGTATAACTGAGACTGAGATTATAGAGCATGTACATGCACGTATTTGTGTTGTCCATGTTCGTACTGTTGTGTCGCTTGCATGCAGCCTTTTTTCAAAACTATTGGGTCGTGCGTAGGCACTGGGCGCACTTTCGGTGTTTTAGACTCGGTCTAGTCGCCGTCCGCCTCCGAGACATAGAACTGGACCGGCTACGCGCAGGACTCGCCGACCGCCGCCCTCTGTTAGGACGCGACCACTGCACACGACTCACCGACCGTCGCCGTCTGTCAGGACACGACCGCCGCGCACAACTTGCCAGTCGCCAACCTTTGTTAGGACGCGACCACCACACATGACTCGCCGACCACCGCCGCGCAGGACTCACCGGCCGTCGCCTGACAGGACTCGCCGGCCGCCAACCTCTGCCAGAGCGCGCCCACCGCGCACGACTCGCTGGTCACCGCCGCGCAGGACTCGTCAGCCGCCAACCTCTGTCAGAACGCGCCCACCGCGCACGACTCGCCGGCCAACACATGTATGTATTAAAAACTAGCTGTGTACAATCTCTTTAAAATGTTACGTATTATGTACGAATGCGCTGGATTTGGGAAAGTTTATGTATAGGTACGAACGGACTGAACTTTGTGTTGACGGTGTTTCAGACTGCAACGCGGACTACGCGGCTACCGGCGTGGCGCAGAACGCACCTGATGGGTCGGCGAAGTCGACCACCGCAGACGACCGTAAGTCGGCGAACTACACTAGCTACGTCAATACCCGTCTATGTATGTATGTGTTTGTACTGTCCATATACAACTTACTACTCGAAACTGTTAGACCGTATGCAATGTATTGCTGTTGTTTCAGGCTCGCCCCGAACACACCGATGGTAAAGCGAACAGAATCGGCGGTGCGGACAACTACACTTCTGCCCATCGCTTCCAGTACCGCTATTGAAACGGTAAAGCTTCACCCATAATTGTATGCATGATGCTCGCTTTTTACGTATGTACATGTACTCGTATGCACGTTCTATGTATACCGTACACACCTCTCTGTAGTGAACGTAGTACAGTATTTTTTATGTATCTCGCTTTCCTATACTGCACGATTTCAACAATAAACAAACGTTTTAGCCGTCTGCTATGAAGAAACCCATGCTATCGAGGCCTATAAGAGGTTGGAGCTTTGGTAATCGTGTTAGTTTTCTAGAAAATGATAAACAATTTAAATTCAAAAATTGTTAGATATCACATTGCTAGGAATCGGTTGGGTGATCTCACTGGTCCTCGGTTTTTCTGTGTTTTTTCCTCATTGTCTGCTACGTACGTCACACCATTTCATTTCATTCGCTGTTGTTATTGTTATTGTTATGACCGAAAATTCGGAATTCGGAAAAAAGACATAGTAAATCTATGCACTAAATGTACTGGACATATAACCCATTTATGCGAGTCGTTAGAAATCGTTTCATTTAGCACATAATTCCTTCATTTTCTCTTATTCACACGATTTCCCTTCCTACTATTTCAACCGCAAAAGGGAGGGGTTTACACACCCTACACCCACTTGGGTAAGCTGCTGTGTTAATATACAAATTTAAGCTAGTCAACTTACACCAACCATTCTGCTATACTGGAACAGCAACTCCGACCGAGAGTACAATTATTCGGCGCACAATAAGAGTTAATACGGTCATCAATCATATCGACCTAGTTTTCTGTATATAAATGGATCGCGAAAGCAAAAATAAGCATTGTAACTGTTACATGCTAGTGAGCGTTGATTGTCATGGCAAAGCGAATAAAACTGGATCAACAGCGACAAGTTGTGGGCAAGGAACAGGTAATTTTAGTTTAAAATGCGTCCCGGACTGAGCTCTATCGCCGATGCATTAGACAACCGACATCTCTGTCGCAAACACGTTTGAGATAGAATTATTTTTAGTTTAAAATGCGTCCCGGACTGGGCTCAAACACGTTTGAGATAGAATTATTTTTAGTTTAAAATGCGTCCCGGACCGAGCTCTATCGCCGATGCATTAGACAACCGACATCTCTGTCGCAAACACGTTTGAGATAGAATTATTTTTAGTTTAAAATGCGTCCCGGACTGGGCTCAAACACGTTTGAGATAGAATTATTTTTAGTTTAAAATGCGTCCCGGACTGAGCTCTATCCTGAATGGATTAGACAACCGACATCTCTGTCGCAAACACGTTTGAGATAGAATTATTTTTTAGTTTAAAACGCGTCCCGGACCGAGCTCTATCGCCGATGCATTAGACAACCTACATCTCTGTCGCGAACACGTTTTAGACAGAATTATTTTTAGTTTAAAATGCGTCCCGGACCGAGCTCTATCGCCGATGCATTAGACAACCTACATCTCTGTCGCTAACACGTTTTAGACAGAATTATTTTTAGTTTAAAACGCGTCCCGGACCGAGCTCTATCGCCGATGCATTAGACAACCTACATCTCTGTCGCGAACACGTTTGAGATAGAATTATTTTTAGTTTAAAACGCGTCCGTGACCGAGCTCTATCGCCGATGCATTAGACAACCTACATCTCTGTCGCGAACACGTTTTAGACAGAATTATTTTTAGTTTAAAATGCGTCCGGGACCGGGCTCTATCGCCGATGCATTAGACAACCGACATCTCTGTGGCTAGCACGTTTGATATAGAATTATTTTTAGTTTAAAATGCGTCCGGGACCGAGCTCTATCGCCGATGCATTAGACAACCGACATCTCTGTCGCGAACACGTTTGAGATAGAATTATTTTTAGTTTAAAATGCGTCCCGGACTGGGCTCAAACACGTTTGAGATAGAATTATTTTTAGTTTAAAATGCGTCCCGGACTGAGCTCTATCCTGAATGGATTAGACAACCGACATCTCTGTCGCAAACACGTTTGAGATAGAATTATTTTTAGTTTAAAATGCGTCCCGGACTGGGCTCTATCGCCGATGCATTAGACAACCGACATCTCTGTCGCAAACACGTTTGAGATAGAATTATTTTTAGTTTAAAATGCGTCCCGGACCGAGCTCTATCCTGAATGGATTAGACAACCGACATCTCTGTCGCAAACACGTTTGAGATAGAATTATTTTTAGTTTAAAATGCGTCCCGGACTGGGCTCTATCGCTGATGCATTAGACAACCGACATCTCTGTCGCAAACACGTTTGAGATAGAATTATTTTTAGTTTAAAATGCGTCCCGGACTGAGCTCTATCCTGAATGGATTAGACAACCGACATCTCTGTCGCAAACACGTTTGAGATAGAATTATTTTTAGTTTAAAATGCGTCCCGGACTGAGCTCTATCCTGAATGGATTAGACAACCGACATCTCTGTCGCAAACACGTTTGAGATAGAATTATTTTTAGTTTAAAATGCGTCCCGGACTGGGCTCTATCGCTGATGCATTAGACAACCGACATCTCTGTCGCAAACACGTTTGAGATAGAATTATTTTTAGTTTAAAATGCGTCCCGGACCGAGCTCTATCCTGAATGGATTAGACAACCGACATCTCTGTCGCAAACACGTTTGAGATAGAATTATTTTTAGTTTAAAATGCGTCCCGGACTGGGCTCTATCGCCGATACATTAGACAACCGACATCTCTGTCGCGAACACGTTTGAGATAGAATTGAATATTTTAGAAAATTGTTGATGATGATGAGGATGAACTGCAGGCAGAGCAGAAGTTTGAAAAATTGGTTGCCGATAAAACGGAAACGGTAATTCGATCCAACCACGTATATCCTTTGATCCAAGGATGGTTTTCTAGAAACCAACGGAAAAAAATAAACGACAGCCTACTGGTTCTACATCGATCGTTTTCAGTATCGGTCGTTCCAAAAACTCAGCCAACATACTCGGTGTACAGTGGTACATTTCAAAAACCAAAAATGTTTCATACTTCACAATTCAGGTTGGTTATCTGTTTTGATCATAACCTACTTTTTCTGTAATTTTGTAGGAATATTATTCAAATGGAAACCAATACAAAACTGTTAATTTTGAAAAGCGCATCACCCTGACGCCGCAAAACCTTATCGAGTTGAAAAACCTGATGACACAACTAATGAAAGAGTATTTTATAGTAAAGGAGAAGGAAGATGAACGAGTGGTGTAACAGTACCGAAAGTTCCGTTTGACTGTGACCATGACTACCGGTCGTTTGACTACAATACCATGCTAGTCAAATCTGACCATAATGTAGTCACTGACTGGTGACTGACGCCTGTCATTGGAAAAATTTTTTAGAGAAAAAGGTTGTTTTGTCTTCTACAATGACCAACATTGGAACTAGTTTATAAAATATTTAGTTGGAAACCATAACAATTCGGAAAATTCGCTAAAAAGCTTATAACAAAATGTGTTGGTAGTCAAACGTTATAACTATCTGGTATTTGTTTGAGTATGTATTTATGTATGGTCATGAAGGTAGTCGAACTTCGACTTTGACTACGATATCACAAAGTATGACTGTGACTAGTAGTCATTCATAACAACACTACGTTAGGTTAGCTGTTGAAACCGGTTGAATAAAGATTGAAAAACTGCGAGCTTATGATTCTGCATATCTGTTTAATCAGATTAATATCTGAATTTTGTGTTCTTGTTTTGTGTTATTCCTTAAAAACGGGTGGAACAGAGTGATGACCTGCGACAAAAAAGTTGGAGAGAAACTATGTGGCAGACCGTTCGAGAAAAAGCACGATCATAACTTTCACTATAGGTGAGTTGAAATTGAATGAAATTTTGGTGATTATGAATGAAAGAAATCGTTTCTAGCTGTCCAATATGTAAAAATGATCGGTTGGCCTTTCGATACTCTCTTTACACCCATCTTTACCGGTGAGAATCTGCAGTAATTTAAAGTGTACAACTGTATTTTGGGTTTCAGCCATGGTAAAAAGGTCGAGGAAATGATCCCTCAGTTAATGAAGACTGGTACTACGGTAAGTCGTTTTTGTTAAAAGAAGAAACACAACCTGCAGTTTATTATTCTCACGCTGAATGCGTTAGATTTATTCCAGATAACACCCCTCGGCCGAGAGCTGAGCTCCAATCCGCCTGCTAAAAAGGATAGTCAGCTGTCTGGACCTCTGATGAAAAGGGCGCGCAAAAAGAGGAAGCTAATACATGAACAGCAACAACAACCGCTATACAAAGTACAATTCACACCATAAGCTAAGATCGTTGAATTAATTTCAGCTGGGAAGAGGAGCTGATCCAAAAAAAACTAAGGGTTGCGGCGAGAAGGATGGTGAGAGCGATGAGAAAGCGAGATCACCGCTTACGGTATTGACAGTTTGAAAAAATGGTGGTAAAAAAGTTACTGCAGATTACGCATCCGCCAGCATTACTGTCACCTGATCTACCAGCACATGCGACTTCCGCAGCCCGTGGTCAGGAGGAGGAGAAGCGTTGTAATGTTCGGAAAAAAGCTAACGGTTCGAAACCGTTGGCACGGTCTGTACTGTCTAGTACAGACCTACAGACCGACACTGCATCGGGGAAAACGGTGGCTCCCGAGGACAAACGAAATCGGTCTTCAGTTAGCGAAGATGCTGTAAATGTAAGAGACACACCTATATTAATACTCTTGTACGTACTGTACGTTTAAGCGAAAGACCGTCAACTTACCTCCTACTGTCACCATAACAACGTTATTGGAACATCTCGCTCCCACTCTGAAGGTATAGACAATGTTCGCGTCGCGCTGGCGGGTGTGAATAAGCTTTTAGCTGCAGAACATAGACGAAAGTCTGCGAACGGTCGCGAGACGAGTCGGCAGAAAGGTGGTGCACCGATCGACGTCACCGATTATGGTGATGGGACAAGTGTCCGACAATCAAGTGGAGGAATGTGAAGATAGAGAGGAGGAAGAGGTGGAGGAGGAGGAGGAGGAGGAGGAGGAAGACGAAGAGGAAGAGGAGGGGTGGGAAACCGTAGAAGAGAATGAGGAGGATGAAGAAGAAAAGGAGACGGAGGATAAAGATAATAACTTTACTAAAATGCGGACTTATCTAGAAAGTTTCATTCCATAAAAGTGTAGCTTACCTAGCATGATAAATTAATGATAGGTCAAAAATAGGTCGACCTTATATATATAGACAGTTCTCTAAAACCGTTCATTCCACTCTCTGGGGTGTACCACTGCGCCGCTGTCTACCAGCTGTTGGCCTTGCTGTCCACAATTTTGAGAAGTTCACCATTGTCAGGTAGAACGAATTTTTTGTTCCGACCAGTAGAATAAGTCGCCGGATGTTCATAATTGTTCAACTGCTACATCATTCTGCTTAACAGATTCACTGACTAAACATGACTAAACCTTACAGATTCAAAACAAATCCATTTAAGTCTCGTCAGTGAAGTAATGAGTAGAACGCGAACAAAACTGACAAAAAACTTTATTCTTTTCTACTCTCGCGATAGGACAATAACATTTTGCGCAAACTAGTGTCGTACAATTCGGTACTGCCAAATCTAGTCTCAGACAACAGTTTTACAAATTCTGTTACACCGATAGGATAATAATCGGATACACCCTCACCGGGGTTGTCACCGCTGACGTAGAACAGAATGTCTCTCAGATTACTGTTTTTGACGCGTTGACATCGTTGTTGTTCCGGTACTGCGATTAAGATTTCGCCCGTTAGATGGTCGTAGCCGAACTTTCGACCGCGTAGTAAAATCTCCAACATCCGTTGAGCGGAACGACGTCGAGTTTCGGGCAATGAATCGATAATCTCTCTAATCTCTTCTTCATCTATTAACCCTCCGCTCATCTTCATCGGTGAATCACCATCGTAGTTGTTCAAACTTCCCACTTGTTTTTCTCGTTGTTGGTTGAGTACTGATAGCTGTTGTTTGATATCTTCGAACTGCGCCCGCTCCACGGCTACGTATTCCACGAACGCCATAATAATAATCAGTTGTAGCCGAGAATTATATTCAGCAACGGTTTCAGACTCCGTTTGTGAGCGCGAAAGAAGCCGACCGGTTGTTTGGAGTTGAGGAAACGACGAATCAGCTTGCGGTGTTTCAACAAGATCGACGCCTCCTCTTCTGTGACAGGTAGTAACAACGAGGTTTTCTCTTCGCGTTGTTGTTTCTGTCGCCGACCGACAGTGTCGCCGCTCCTGTGATCCAACCAGTTAGCGAGTTGACGAAAACCGATACGCGCGAATTTGAGCCACCCGTCGTAACGCGTAGAAGTAGTGCGCAGAATATAGTTTTGAACCGGTGTCAGACGGCGATCTTCGCTGAGCAACAGTTTAAGGACGAGTACGGGTGTCGTCGTCGCAGATCCACTGTTGCCGACACCAACGCCACCGCTATTGTCGCCGCTCATCTAGGATTGTAGAGCAGCTTTTCCGAGTCACCCGGGAACAGACCGGTCTTTAGGCGAAACTGATCGGTTTTGACGGACTGATTGGAACAGTCGACTATTAAATAGTCGCGCTCCAGCTCGTAGAATACACGCTTCGCGACAGTGCTCAAGAATCGAGGATAATGTGGAAAACGCGCTCTCTGTATCGTATTAATATCCAGAGTGCAAGCCGTGCTGGGCATGAGAACTAGATAGGTAGCGTTTTTTCGTATCGTGCGCAACAGACTTCCATTTTCCGTCAGATCCTGAACAGCAAACGCGACGAACAGATTTTTATGGTGGGAATGAATGCAGAACAAATCGCGAATGCAATCACCACCACCGCGGACGGCGCCGGTTTTGCCTTGGAGATCGTCGACGATCACCAACGCGCTCTCATCGGCGTTCAGTTCATTAGTGGTTGGGAGGTTGGAGTCGTTGGGTAGTTCCTGGTAGAAATAGACGGCGTAGCCATCATCGATGGAAAAACGATCTCGAATCTCTCTGTAGACCGGCTGCCAAACCGAGTAGTAGACGGCGATCGTTCTGAGTCTCGGTCTCTGAGGACAAACTGCACTCCAGTTTTTCAATAGATTCAGCAAAAATGTAGTTTTGCCTGAAAACGGTAGAACCGGGGTAAACGAAAATTTTTGAACAAAAACTAATAGCGACCGCTTCCACTTTTTCCGATCACTAACATCGACGCTGGATACTGAAACGTCCACGTAACCGACGTTCCGTTCATCTCCGATTCCACGAATGAAGGGAGAGCTAGTTTAACAACACTATTTATACCAGTAGTAGTAGTAGTTTTATCCCAGACTCATACGGTTTTACGATCCAACACCATTTTTCTATAATCCCTACACCACATAGAGTATACACCAGTAGCTTTAGAACAAACGCCGTTCGACACATCCAATTCTACGCCGGGATACATTTCCGCGAACCAATTCAATATAAAAATATCGGTACTACCGTTGCGAGAAAGTTTAGACAGACAAGCTTGCAAATTTCCATTATTACGCGCTAGACAGTGCGCGAAATAAATCACATACAAACCGGAAGAAGAACGACTGCTCTTCTCCGACTGAAACCGTTCTGGTATCGAGACGAATTCTCCATCGCTCAAACTAGTCCAGAATTCATCCATTCCATAGTAGTGAGGCGTATTGGCTAGACTGTCCAGCCAGTAAAATTTCGACTCCGTCGCATCGACGTAGGCTCCCACCCAATGGCTGCCGCGAGCGTGAGATGGATCCGTATTAAAGATGACGAAACTGGGTCGGTTGGGATCGATCATTTCCAACGCCCGCTGCAACTGATCGCCGGCGTAAAGTCCCGCGAAAATCGATTGGATTCGTCGGTCCAAACGACCGCAAATATGAGCCAATTGAAATCCTCGCAGCATGGTTTATTACTATTCTAACACTTGAACGATTCCATCGGGGCGCAAGGTCACGTTTCTCTCTCCCACCACCACGACGAACAACGAAGCTTTGTTGGGTACTTCGGCGGCGAATGCGAAGTCGAGAATGAGATCGTTGTTACCGGCCGGCTTAGGCAATCGATAATGTTTCGAATACCAGAGCGGTTCGAAACGGTAACAGAATACTAAAAAAAAGAAAGTTTAAAGTTTTAAACTGAGAAAAATACCACGGTTCTTACTCGTATATCCGTAGACCAATCGCTCTATGTCGATGAAGGTGCTCTGCTGACCGAAGCTCTGCAGAAGCGTTCGAAAATTGTCGCTAAGGTCCAACGGGCCTTCGGTGGTCTGCGGATCGAAGTTGGTTGTCAGTCTCGACGCGCTCTTGGGTGAGATTTCATCACCGAATCTAGCCGACGACTGTATGACTTTGAGGTTTTTTAAATAGAAAGCATTTTTCTCCAATTTGCCCGCCGCCGAATCCGAGTCTACGAAAAATGCGTAGACTGTATTGGGACGGACGCCGTGTCTGATACGAGTGCTGTAGATCGTAGCGTTTTGAGGAACTTGAAACGGACCCAACACTTCGAAACTGGGATAAGTGTAGACTAGCGGTCTATCGACGGAGAAACAGCGTCTAAACTCTTGAACCGCCTGTTCCGTGAGGATCGTTCTCTGAACTACCAGCTCGGCTTTGATGACGTTGAATTTGTACTTGGTCTGAGTAGCGGTTCTGGTCTGTAGGCGAAACTCATCCGGTGCGTGGAACAGACGAATTTGAACACGGGTCATAGGCGGGAAAAGTTTGTCCGAGCCGGACACATCGAACAGTAGAGGACAGGAGATTTTTATGTCTCCTAACGTAAGCACTTTAGTGCGCCGAGTTTTCCATTTCGCCGTCGACACACCGCTGAAAAATGTAGAGTTTAATTAATACAGGATAATAAAGTTAGGTGCTTACTCATCCGTCTGCTGAATATCGCCCGGATCGTCGGGAAACCAAAACCAGTTATCCTTCTGCTGTTCGAGATAATCTTTAGGCTGCGCCAACGTTTTGAAATAACTTTTATAGCTCCAATTTCCACTTCTTCCTAACAAAATATTCTATCTATCGACTCTAATTGCGTAAATTAGAACAGCGTACCTTCGATTTCGTGTCCATTCAGACCGAGGCTGATCGATTTGAAGGCCGACAGTCCGGCTAGAGGTATAGGAGCAACGAGATCGGTGGCGGCGTCCGCCGCCAATTTTACCTCCTGCCCAGTCTCGTTTAGTTTTCGCAAATTGAATGTCAACTGCAGGAGGAATTTATTTTTCAAAAATGAGCTGTGTTCGGGAACGTTGAATTCGATAAATCCCTGATTCTGATCGAGATGAGATGGTTGGATATGTTCCTCGCTAGTCTCCAACACCTGGTCGCAGAGTGGTGTCGGTCGAAAGAATTGATTTTCCACTGGAACGATAATTTCGCTAGCCATTTTTTAGCGTCTACGATGGCGTTGAACCGATCGCTTATTGTTGATGGGTTTTCTACTAGTTGACAATCGTTTGGACTTTACGGCTCGTCTTCCTCGTTGTTGCGCGCGTCCTCTATTCGTTATTTTACGGCTCTTGTTGCTGGTTCGTCCTCGCGCTCGTCTCACGGGACAGCAGCGACGACGTGGCATAGATCTTTTTCTACAACGCCGACCTCGTTTCGCGGGTTCCGGCGCCGCCAATGCTTCGCGAGACTCTAGCTTCTCTTTCTCCAAGTCTATAGTCTCCGCTTCCTCCGGGTATTTGCTAGCCGGTCCTCGAATCGTTTCGGTGGTTTTGTCCGGTTGAAACGAATCCGCGCTGAGTAGACTACCGAGACCAACTGACATGGATGTTGGTAACAAACGTCGTTCTCTTCGTCGACAGAACCGCCACCGCTCGACAGAACACAGAACAACACTGATCTGTAGTCTTCGAAGGTCTCGATTTTATACTATATCGGAGCCGGTTTGAAAACGAAGTGAAACAGGAGATTGCCTCGGTAGACGGCATTGCACACTTTCATGCTTTCATCGGCGATCTTGATTTCCCAGACTCGATTTTTCGCCGGTATCATAGAAACCCATCTGGGGGGATAGATCGCGAATGTTTTCGCATCTTGAATCGATCGACTTTTCATCGCGAATGGATAGTCTATCGTCGAAATTACGTTTTGCGCCGTTTCACCGACGAGACTGTAGTCTACGAAGTCGGCTAGCACGAACAGCGTGTTATACCGTTCCATAGGTTGTGGAAATGCGGTAGAACTGACTCCG
The DNA here is from genome assembly GCA_030248155.1 of Sabatieria punctata. Taxonomy (NCBI): domain Eukaryota; kingdom Metazoa; phylum Nematoda; class Chromadorea; order Araeolaimida; family Comesomatidae; genus Sabatieria; species Sabatieria punctata. Next base: position 3,080 of record JASANB010004960.1, on the reverse strand, counting down.
CTTTCGAAGATTTCTGTGTACGAGAACACGGTCCTCTCGTCGAATCCGAGCTTTTTGGCTAGAGTTTTGCTCAAGTGTAGGAACAGGTACGGGCGTTCGGCCAACGGCGCGTGCTTCGTGCTTTTACCGATTCTGACCACGTTTTGATCTTTATCATAGGTGATCGATAAGACTTTTCCATCCTGATCGAAGATTTTGAAGAAGTCCGACGTTTCAAACACATTTTTCACTCGGTCCACCAACTCTATCGTAGAGGTTATGACAGTCGGTTTGAAATAGTGGATCGCGCTACGTCTAGTTTTTCTATTGTAAACAGCCAGCACGCAATCGTCGGTCGTTGAGACGTAGTTGGTAGGAATAGTAACGCTTTCACAATACACCATCCATCCATTGTCTCGATATTCGTTAAGCCTATCCATCAATCGGGAGGGAGGGTAGTAGCGCCAGTGGAGAGAGCCGCCGACGGCATCGACGTTGTCCGAGACCGATTCCAAGTCTCTGGTGGATAAGTAGAGATGGGTCTCGTAGACCATATCGCTGAACAATGATGTCAGTTCGAAGCTAGCGCAGCATTTTATAGTCCAGAAATATTATGACGCAGCTGCAACATTTTTTCGGGAAACGTGCCCGGTAGTAGGGCGGCCGAGACCGGTTCTTCTAGCAGATAGCTGGGACGAGGCTCTCCCGGCACTACGGCGCGCACTCTGTACACATTAGTCGACCAACGAGGCAAGTTGATTTTTTGAAAGAGGTTCTCTTTCGTCAACAATGTTCTAACCGCGTCACCGACTTCGAATCTCGGTCTAGCACCGTAGTCTGATGGAAGTCGATGAAATCTGCGATCCAAAATTTCGCTCAAAACCAGTCCGACGTTATGAGGTCCGATGGTGACCGGAGCTCTATCTCCGATAGCCGAATGCGGAGTGTTGTTGTAGATTCGGAGAGCGGTTTTTACCGCCTCCCAACCATTTTTCGCGGTATTCGAAGTCAGCACGCGACCCAGTATAGAGCGTAATGTTCTAATTAGACTTTCGGCTAGCGCCGTTTTGGACGGGTTATAGGGCGAGGCGTAGATCGGTTTAATCCCTCTCTCGGTTAAAACTAGTCTAGTCTCCTTGGCCACAAATTCTCGACCGCGATCGGTGAAACAGGCTCTAGTTCGAAATTGAAATTCTTCATCGACTATTCTAGCCAAAGCTCTGGATACATTTTTGCCAGAAAGCGATCGAAGCGGGGCCACGGCCGCCAGCTTGCTGAACGCGTCCATAACCACTAGCGCGTAGGGAAACCGCGATTTCGTTCCGACGCCCAGGTACCAAACGTCGGCCGCGACCATTTGACCCGGGGCGGAGACTAGTATGGGACGATCGAAAATCGGTCGTTTCGGCGCTCGTTTGTGACGACTGTAGCTCGGTTGAGTAGAGAGAAATTTCTTCACATCCTCCAGTTTAACGCTGGAATCGCGCTTTTTCGCCTCCGCCCACAGTTTTACCGGTGTCGTAAACCCGACGGTCTTGTCCGTCCACAATCGGGAGAGTAGGCGGTGAACGCGAGCGTGCATAACTACACTACTCTACTACAGTATACTGTCACTGATAAAACAACGACTATTTATAGGTGATGGATAAAGAGCTACTCCTAATCAAAAGCATCTCCTATGTCCGCGAGTTTTTGGAAAAGATCTTCCAAGACCGTTTTCACCAATGTCCATCTCTGTTCGAAAATGTTCTGTCAAAGCACATCGATGAAAAATTGCACCAGTTTTTCGATGATATAAGCGATCGACGTTTCGCGACATTCTGCCAGTGTATCGGTTGGAACAGATGGACTGGAGAGGGAGAGGACACTTTTCTCGATGCTACGACATCCGCGCTAAACGTCGGTGGCTGGCACAGAGTGAGGAGACCGATTCTAAAGGATTCGTCCAAAATTTACGATGATCTCCTCCTTCGGTGGAGGTCTAGTTTACCCACAATGGCTCCGATCCAATACAAACCGCGTCGCGAGGCGCGCGCGAGGGAACTCGTGGGCGCGCTGACCAGACAACTCGTAGCCCACAATTTCGGTCTTACAACGTTGGCTCCTGCTCATTGCAAGCCGTATTGGATCAGTTCGAATGAAATGCTGAACTTTTTTGAAAAAACTGATTCGATTTTCAACAAAATGACCGAGTTGGATAAACGCTACTTCACCAAACTGGCGGATGAAATGAAAGTGCTACCGGTGGAGTTAGTGGAGATTAACGCGGATGATCTACCTTTCCACTGGCCCGACCCGTTCCATCTCACCAGCGTCATCGATTCTCAGAAAAGTTTCGATAGAACTTTCGAGCTGTTGGAACCGTACTACTGTCAGTTCCTGAAAACCGAAGTCGATTTCGAACTTTGTCTGATCTATTTGTTCCAGTTCGATGACAGAGTGCATTTTATCGACGACTACTAGGTTAGTCCCATCAGTGTTTGATTTTGCTATGTGGCGAACGGTGGCTACGGAGGTCAGAGTAGTTTTGGAACGATGGTGGAGGGAGATCGCATCGACGTTAGCCTATACTGCGCTGGTTTTGCTGATTTTGGGAAATGGTAGCGGTCAACCGCGATCTATGAGAACGACGACGTGCGTTATCAAAGCTATGGAAGAATTGGCCTACAAACATTGTCCCGACTATCTACTGCTCTACCACTCTCACAGCGGCAGCGGCGATAGAGTATACTGGGAAGAAACAGAGCTACTGGAGTTTAAAACGACGATGAAATATTTGTTAGATCCGAATAGCGTTTGCTCTTCCGCCGCACACTGTAACGCCACCTACAAATTCTATTATCTTCAATTCGTGTTCATTATGAATGGAACTGAATTTCATAGCATCTACTTTCGAGACTATCTAATTCCAACCTCCGATGTTATGCGATTGTACTATTACACCATTGGAATATAAAGTAATGAAATGACAGAATTTTACTCGTCCTTATCAAATACCAGGTTTTAAACTCTTCACCATTTGCTATCGATACGAAGACGGGTCGGATCGTGATCGGTAAAATTCAAAAGGCTTTACTATAAGTCAATGACGATAGTCTTCC
>JASANB010004959.1:0-69826 GCA_030248155.1 Sabatieria punctata | reverse complement strand
TTCAGGACTTCACAGTGCATGAGGGCTCCAACAACTACTGTCTGGTGCATTTGTTTACGTCACAGCCGTTCAGTGGTGGCGTGCTGGGTCTGGGTTACATAGCAGCTCACCGGATCGGAACCCCCGGTGGTGTCTGTAGTGCTGGTAATACTCTCTCTAATCTTCGAATGCAGAAATCTGATGGTGGTGGTGGTTGGGAAAAATACATTCAAAGTACCGTTTAGGCTATTCGTTTGAGATGAAAACTTTCTATTCTAGCCTCCAGTGACGGCGGCCGCAGGGTTTATTTCAATACCGCCTTGAGCAGTCTGAAGAGTACGTATGGAGATACTGTTATCACTAGAGAGGCTGATATCGTCACTGCTCATGGTAATAGTGATTTCTAATTGTTATTACTATTTTTAAGTAGTTATAGTCAAAATTGTTTTTCTCTAGAATTGGGTCACAATTGGGGCAGTGCCCACGACCCGCCAGACACCGAGTGTTCGCCGGGAATTGGAGGGGGTGGTTCGTACATTATGCACACCTACTCGGTCAGTGGCTACGACCACAATAACAAGGAGTTCTCGCCTTGCAGCAAACGGGCTATTAGAGCTGTGCTCGAAAACAAATCTCCGCTTTGTTTCTCAGGTATTTCTGTCTGTCTGTCTTTCTGTCACTATGTGTCTGTCACTGTGTCTGTCTGTCTGTCTGTCTACTCTGTCTGTCACTGTGTCTGTCTGTCTGTCTGTCTGTCTGTCTGTCTGTCTGTCTGTCTGTCTGTCTGTCTGTCTGTCTGTCTGTCTGTGTTTGTCTGTCTGTCTGTGTTTGTCTGTCTGTCTCTACAACTTCCCCTTCAGAGCGCCAGAAAAGCTTCTGCGGAAATCAGCGAATCGAGAAGGGTTCTCGACCAGAAGAGGATGAAGAATGCGACGCCGGCCTGCTCTCAGATGACATGCAAGACCGGTGCTGCACCAGCGACTGCAAGCTGCGCAGTGGCGCCAAGTGCAGGTAGCTTAAAATTCTTATCAATCTTGTCTAAATCCTAATAAAAATTGATTCAGTCCCAAGAACTCTCCCTGCTGTACAGAGGACTGTCAGCTGGCCACACGACACAGCAAGTGCCAGGCACGCAGTGACAATGAGTGTAGACAGGCTGCCTTTTGCACGTAATGATAGATAAGCACAGGAGTCAGGCACATAGGAACTTGGCATCGTTGTCGTTTGACACCGGTAAACCACTTGAATGGTATGTACCAGTGCCAAATATGACAACCGATACCATTTACCTATTTGCCTGACTGAACAAAGTCTATGACCGGTCTAGTGCGGCGTTGTATGCAAATTTTTGCTTTCAGCGGCCGCAGCCACGAATGCCCCAAGCCGCAACCGCTTCCCGATGGCACTGCCTGTCTGGACGGGTGAAAAGTTGATCTTTTTATATCTAAATTTAACAGTTTTATATAATTCTAGCGGAGAGTGTCAGAAAGGCGTTTGTGTGTCGTTCTGTGAGCGAGAGACCATAGGCAAAAAGCCGTGCATCTGCGAAAATGGTAACTATGTGAGTTTTCTGTTTTAGGTGATTGAATGGTGGTTGTGTTTTAGTGACCGACTCTTGCTACCGCTGCTGTCGCGTGGCCCACTCTGACAAATGCGAGCCGTATAAGCGTTCCAAGTTGTACGAACTACGTGATGGCATGCCGTGTATTCACGGCTTCTGTCAAGGGGTTTGATCTATTTTATTTTTGTTTGTTTTGGTCCGAAATAGTAGCTTTTAGGGCAAATGCAAGAAGGAAGTGCAAGATATAGTGCGGCACTTGTGGAATATAATCGAAACTTTGGATTCGAACAGTTTCTGTCAGTTGTTTTTTGTTGAGGTAATTGGTATTGAGATGGAATGTTTGGATTTGTAGGGTCTTTCATTCGAAGCAATCTCGTTGGAACAATTATTATACTCACTCTGCTTGTATGGATTCCTGCCAGCTTAGTTGTTCATCACATTGTAAGTTTTATTATATCGATTTGTTTATTTTGTTGATTCTTTGGCTTTTTGCTGATTGATTGGTTTATGCTGGTCACTAGGCTTCATTGTTCGACCTGTTGCTTTATCGATTGATTGATTGTGTTTTATTTGATTAGTTTTTATCATTTCTTTCCTTGTCGGTGTCTATCTGTTTGTCTTAATGACTGACCAACTGACTGAATGACCGACCAACTGACCGACCTGACTGACTGACTGACTGACTGACTGACTGACTGACTGACTGACTGACTGACTGACTGACTGACTGACTGACTGACTGACTGAATGACCGACCGACCGACCGACCGACTGACCGACCTGACTGACTGACCGACCGACCTGACTGACTGACCTGACTGACTGACTGACTGACTGACTGACTGACTGACTGACTGACTGACTGACTGACTGACTGACTGACTGACTGACTGACTGACTGACTGACTGACTCACTAACTAACTGACCGACCTTACTGAATGACTGACCGACTGACCTTGCTGACTGACTGACTGACTGACTGACTGACTGACTGACTGACTGACTGACTGACTGACTGACTGACTGACTGACTGACTGACTGACTGACTGACTGACTGACTGACTGACTGACTGACTGACCAACTGACAGACCGACCAACTTTACTGGCTGACTGACTGACCGACCAACTGACTGTTCAACTCCCCAACTGACTGACTGATATTATTGATTGAACTATGTATTGCCTTGGTTAATCTTATGTTTAGCTAATTGGATTGTGTTTGAGGACAAGCTGCGTTCCTCCAATCTCCGATCTAGCGGTCACATGGCGCCCGATTCGGCCAATGTAGACGTGGTGCGCGATGTGAAGAGCATCCCGGACAACTATCCTTTTAAGGCCGTCCATTTATGATACTTGCTGCCTGCAGTACCGGTGCTGTCTATACTCGTATGCATTTTACAACGGTTAGATTGGCATAGAGCTAGCTTTATGCTTTAACTTGCTGTGATGTAGAATAAATTTGTTAGCCTTCCCCAGTCTTTTCGTATTTTATTTTGGTTCTGCCGTCATATCTATACTTTGTTTTATTTCAGTGATTTTATAATATTGGGCAGATTTATGCTGCTGCCCATCCGATGGCACTGGCACTATCACGCTGTCTACTTAGCAATTTAGATTATAGCCAACCGGCAATCCTAAATGGCTAGCTAGTGCAGTGTGTTGAAAAAGTTCCAGTGTCATGGGACCGGTAGAAGTAAGGTGTCCTATGTATCTCTCATATCGGTTTGTTCTTGCTGTAACTTTTGTGTTCATCAATCAATTGTGCTGAAATTTTGACACAACATGCACAAATCCACACAATTTTTAGCCTCAAAATTTTAGCCAAGTCTGTCACTTCAACCACTAGTTATGCACTTCCACTCGTTGACTTTGACGGCGGGCACATGGAAGTGGATAACTAGTGGTTGAAGTGAAAGGCTTGGCTATAATTTTGAGAGTAAAAATTCTGTGGATTCGTGTATGTTGTGTTAAGATTTCAGCGTAATTGCTTGGTGAGCACAAAAGTTACAGCAAGGCCAAACCGATGATAGATACATGGCGCACCCTGTTTATATGCGTCTTAATAAATTGAATCAATTAAAGATGTCGGTGGTGAGGAAAGATGAGTTGTCGGCTAATTTGCGAGGTTTAATAGAGGAGAGTGTAAAGTTCTTCAAAGAAAGATACGCAAAGACCCCTACCGTATGCGGGGTAGCGCCGGGGCGAGTGAATCTAATTGGAGAACACGTGGATTATTGTGACGGATTTGTGATGCCTATGGTAAGTTACCTATGTAGACTAATTTTTCAGACGTTCTATGCAAATTCAGGCCATACCACTCCACGCAGTATTTGTTGGTGCACCGAAAGAAGGCACCAAATGTCGTGTCAGTAGTCTGAACGCCCCGGCACGCGTATCGCAAGTTGAAATGGATAAGACAGATCTGAAGAAAGGCGAACCTGACTGGGCCAACTACGTGAAAGGAGTGATGGCATTCTATGGCGGCAGCTATCCCGCCTTTGATGCTGTAGTTTCTTCTGATGTACCTCTAGGAGGAGGTCTCAGCAGTTCGGCTGCTCTTGAGGTGGCCACTTACTCTTTTTTGGATGCCATTGCCACAGAGAAAAGAGAAGTTAGGTATGTTTCTTATTTTCTTTCACTTTTCCGGTCTTATTTTGCAACGGTATCAAACAAGCTAAAAACGATGTCGTATTTTAGACAGACATGGACGATGCATACATGTAACAGGGAGTCTGGCTCACGCGACATGGGCCAGACCCCCCTTAGTTAAGTTAACTGCCAAACTATTTTCCCATCCCACCTGCGATTTTCTGGCAAGTATTTTTCAAACAAAATTTTCCGATTTTTTAATTTTTTTAAAAGTTCAGGCAGTAAAATTTCCTGTAAACCCCCAGAATTTGGGCTCTGAGACCCCCGCCGGCACTAGACCCCCAACGCCCTCCCCATTCAGTGGATGACCTGTTACATGTATGCTGCCGGTAATATCGACTTGAGCCTCGATATTATCCCCAGAACCATATGGGTTATCGATCATGCACATACATATACATACACCATACATGGTACTGAAATATCCGGAGGGGCCTGAAGATCGCTTCGGAGGTCCCAAAAAGTCTAACATCGCCAATTGTGCCTTACAAAGTGAAAAAGTTTCGGCCAGGGGGTATCCGGTATGATGTACGCTTAGAAAACAACTGATCGAAAGAAGCCGAATGTACTGTAGGTATGAAAGAAGCAACAAAAGCAAACAGTAGAAGCTTACAGAATATCTCTCTGACATGCCTGCTTACCAAATACTGTAGACTGTGTACAGTATACACAAACAAACGAAACGTATAAAACATTGTCGGCATGCAGATTGAAGTGTTATTTCAACAGAGAAACAATAAAACATAAAACTTCCGATATCCTATATCTGGAAAACAGCCTCATACCCAAGCCAATAACCAGTCCCAGGCAGTTAGAACTATCCTTCTACACCCAGAACATCCAGACTGTCAAAACTAGGTTGATCAACAGAAACAACATCATCAATGCAATGTCAACTTTGTCGAAGAAGGTGTTCCAGCTCTGCTCTTGGTAGCAGTCCTTCTCGGCTTCATCCAGTGACTCTCTAGTCAGCTTCATTTCTTCGATGCATCGATCTAGTTTTGCCAACACAGGCTTCATATCAAAGATCCTTGTCTCAAGAACTTCATTCTGCTCTGTCTCCTGAAAGTCAGCTGCTTCTTGCACGGCCACTTCTGTCGGTTTCTGCTTTTTACGAGACAGGTTTTGCTTCCATTTTCCACGCACAGCGCACTTGTGCAAGTACATGACAACGACTGCTGCAAGAGTTGCAACAGCGCACAGAACGAAGTGAGCCATGATATACAGGCCGAGCAGAGGTAGACCTTGGTGGGTTCGAGGTACAGAGTCTGCAACGATTTGCATGTTCAGAGCCATTGCTAGAAGAGATGTCAGACCGAGAGTGACCTTTTCTGAGCGTTCGCCGCCTGAGCTGGTAGGGGAGAAAAGACCAACAATGGACAGAATTGACACAACCAAACTAGGTATGAATAGAACATAGATGTGGTAGATTGGTTTGCGTCTGAATGAGAGAAAGAAGTACAGTTCGGAATAGTTTTTCTGGGAAAGCGCACCAGAGATAGCTTGATAGTACTCTTTCTCCACTAATTCGGCAGTAAAATCTTCAACACTCCATTCGGCTGGACCTTTAGACTGGATTAAGTCCTTAGCTCGAGCTGGAAAACCGGTTCCAATGCTTAGTTTCTGCTGGTCAGAATAGTAATGAGATGGCCCATAGTGTAGCGGACATTTCTGCCGATCGAATGGAAACAGAGATACATCCAGGTTGCAGCGGACACTCAGTACATTCGGTTGCCACCAGAGTATGGTGCCATTTGCCCAAACCAGCAGGCCCTTTCTATCCATATCTTGCACTATCTCTGCTCTATCTACCACATTGTACAAGTAAACATCAGGGTGCCAGACTTCTTCAACTGGCAATACCACATGATCAATGTCGCTGTAGTTATTCGGTTCCCAGATCAGGTAGTCATCTACCCACTGCAATCCTCTCCATTCTATCAAATTCACAACTTGCCGCTCTTCATTCACCTACAAACGAACACAAAACCTCAGGGTGCTATGGAGAAAATGTCTGGATGGATTGATTAATTGAAGAGTGTACAGAAGTTCTATTTGACATGTAATACCAAAACTCAATCGAAACTGACTGACTGACTGACTGACTGACTGACTGACTGACTGACTGACTGACTGACTGACTGACTGACTGACTGACTGACTGACTGACTGACTGACTGACTGACTGACTGACTGACTGACTGACTGACTGACTGACTGACTGACTGACTGACTGACTGACTGACTGACTGACTGACTGACTGACTGACTGACTGACTGACTGACTGACTGACTGACTGACTGACTGACTTAAACAAGAGACGACATTGTTGTTTGAGGTTGTTTACCTCCATGAGTTGGTAGATGTACGGCGTGAGCTTGACTTCCACAGATTCTGATGCGTTTATTTTCGGACGCACGGCAGCCTCATAGTCTTCAAGCAGCTTTTGAATCAGATGCTGTTCATTTTTACAGGAGACCAAACACAAAAACAAAAGCAAAACATAACTGGGTAATGCATAATTACAATGCATTACAATGGTGTACCAATTGAGCCACAATTAAGGCATCGCAATGCTGTACCAATCAATGGTATTAGGAGCCAGGCACCGATAAACAGCAATGGGTACTGCACAGCCTAGGCAGGCATTGTTTGATAGCCCTAACGAAACTTGCACCAATTTGCATGCAGATGAGATACATAGAAGTTGGGCGCTGCTAATGCATAAGGACGCTTAATATCTGCTTTGAACAGGCCCCTACCACATATTATGAATGGAAACATTTGGTAGAGTGCAATCATTGTATGTACTTCAAACTAGAGTTTATTTTCTACCTTTGATATCGATGCCAAAGAGTTGTCATACCTGGCACGCTTAGTACACAACACGTACATACGTAGCTGGGCCAAAAATTGTATTTCAGTGAACAGCTGCGTTCTATATCATTAGAAATGGCAAAAAAAATTTAATTTTGTTTTTGGATGAAGAGAAATAAACCTAATTACAGGTGTGCTACTTGGGAAACCGGCCACTGTAAGAAATTATCACAAGTTCCGCTAATTTTTAAAAGAAAACGCGCAAAAACGGTTCTTGAAGCTGATCATGGTCGAACTTTGCAGAGTGACAGGCAGTAATAGAGAAAACTGTATTTCAGTTTATCAGACAAGGCACTGGTTTGTCAGAAAGCTGAACACGAGTATGCCGGGATGCCGTGCGGCATAATGGATCAGTTTATCGCTGTCATGGGTAAACGGGGACACGCCCTACTAATCGACTGCATGTAAATCGGAAACAACTTGGAGTCTATTTTTTACTAAATTACGTTTAGGACTCTAAAAGCAGATCCCGTTCCAATGAACAATCCAGAGGTGTGCGTTTTGGTCACCAACTCAAACGTCAAACATAAACTGACCGGAACTGAGTATCCCGAGAGACGGTCCATGTGCGCCAAAGCGGCTGAAATACTGGGAAAACAGAGTCTGCGACAGGCCACTTTGGCTGATTTGTCAGGTGAGTACCTTAGCTGTATCTGTCTGTCTGTCTGTCTGTCTGTCTGTCTGTCTGTCTGTCTGTCTGTCTGTCTGTCTGTCTGTCTGTCTGTCTGTCTGTCTGTCTGTCTGTCTGTCTGTCTGTCTGTCTGTCTGTCTGTCTGTCTGTCTGTCTGTCTGTCTGTCTGTCTGTCTGTCTGTCTGTTCGTTCGTCGATTGGTCCATCTGTCTGTCTGTCCGTCCGTTGGTCCATCCTGCCATCTGTCGGTTCATCATTCCGTTGGTCCGTCCGTCCGTCCATCCGTCCGTCGTTCCATCTGTCTGTCTGTCGTCCGTCCATCGGTCCATCCATCCGTCTGTCTGTCCGTCCGTCGGTCCATCCGTCCGTTGGTCCATCCATCCGTTGCACAAAATAGTTTACAGACAAGTTCGACGTGATGGAGACGCAAAGTACCATGTACAGTCGAGCTCACCACGTCATCACCGAGATAGAGAGAACGCAGAAAGCTGCTGAAATGTTGAAGAAGAACGACTACGTTGCGTTCGGCCAACTGATGCAACAGAGCCACGACTCGCTTAGGTACGGCCTCATCTCCTATTTATTATCCTATTTTGTCAAGATTTTACAGAGCTAATAATTTCAGAGACGATTTCGAGGTGTCTTGCAAGGAGCTGGACCAATTAGTCGAATTGGCCACTGAATGTCAGGGCGTCTTCGGTAGCAGGATGACGGGCGGCGGGTTTGGCGGATGTACCGTAACCCTGTGTAAGAAGGAATCGGTAGAAATTGTGAAACTACATATCAGTGTAAGTCTCGTTTTGTATTTTTCCTTTCAATAGCCAGGGCTGATACCCAAACCGACTATTGTATAGTACTTTCTGGTACGACTGTTTGTATTCTTCTGGGTATAAAGGCCGAGTTCTGTCACCGGAGTGACAGTGGCATTTTCTACATCGCTGCCAACCACTCAATTTAGACTTTGGTCAAAGTGCCTTGAATATCAGATTTGGAAACGGTTAGAACACGGCATAGATAGCACAGTCAGGCACTTAACGCCGTTTATGGTACTGGTGCCCCTACCATACATGTAACCGGTGAGTCCGGGGCAGACCACCCCCGGACGCCCCCCCCTCCGATTTTTCTGGGAAGTAATTTTTTGAGCAAATTAAATTGCCAAAATCGCCTGTAAAACAGCAGCTTTTCAGCTGTATTTGAACCCAAATTAGCGATTTTTAGCCGAAAAATTGCGATTTTGAGCGTTTTTAGTGCCCAACTCCCACCCTAGAATTTGGGCTCAGACCCCCCCCCCAACCCCCGTTCGGCGGACGACCTGTTACATGTGGCCATAGCTACCGGTACCATATGGCATCATTACGATTATTGTACGAAATCTGAAGGAAGTGGCAGCACATTACACCACTACCAAGGTAGGGGTACCAATTTGTATAGTACCGGCACCATTCACCACAGTCCTCGAACGTGGGAGTACCATATGGTGCGACTTGCCAGGTACCAGAACCTGTGTGGTACCGTCATCGTATACGGTACCGGTAGCATATATGGTACCCCCATTGGGGGATTGTGGTGGTACCATATGGTATCCATACCTTGGCATTGGTGACTGTACCGGTACTAAGGTGTCACTCCGTCCAGATTCGTACCCTATGGTACCGGCAGCCATGGCTATGGGTAGGGGTACCATAAACGGCATGAAGTGTCAGACTGAAATAGATTGGCTTTTCAGAAACACTACAACGGGACGGCTTCGTTTTACGTCTGCGAACCGGTGGACGGCAGTTTCCACTTCAGATTATAATTTCATATCACCTGTGATTGATTTCTGGCTCTTAAAACGGTTGTGTTTTTGCTGAGTCTGTGCCACTTTACTGCAACAAATACGATACGGTGCTGGTTACGATAATAAAGGCGCAAATAGAAAACAACAATAATAATAATTAGTAAGCGCGTCAAAAGCTTTAGACGGAACTACTGAATAAAAACAACACCAAACAAAGATTATGAACATACGTACATGTAACAGATGGTCCCCAGCCGATTTTTCTGCTAAGTAATTTTTTGATCACTTTTTATGCGATTTTTTAAATTTCAGACACTAAAATTGTCAAGACCGCCTGTAAAACAGCGATTTTTAGCAGTGCCCAACCCGTTCCCTAGAATTTCGGCTCAGACCCCCAACCCCCTTCGGCGGATGACCTGTTACATTTATGATTATAGACAAAAGGTTACATTTAAAAAAAAGAATTACACTTTTTGCACTGAGACAAACGAAACGACTCCCAGAGTAAAAAAAACGTGAGTTTCTGTTTAAGAGAACACTCAGTCCCGCTCGCCGCGAATCCGTCGCACCAACTGCATGTCCTTTGGCATTATTGTGACTCGCTTGGCATGAATGGCCGCCAAATTGGTGTCTTCGAAGAGGGCAGTTAAGTAAGCCTCCGCCGCCTCCTACAATATCAATCTATCATACCATCATATACCTTCGTTCCGACACAAATGGTATACAGACTCTTTCGGAATATAATTTTAGTTTTTAGAGACCACCATTTTCCCGACTGCCTGCCATTTTTCTGGCAAGTAATCTCTCAAGACAGACAGACAGACAGACAGACAGACAGACAGACAGACAGACAGACAGACAGACAGACAGAGAGACAGAGAGACAGACAGACAGACAGACGGACAGAGAGACAGACAGACAGACAGACAGACAGACAGACAGACAGACAGACAGACAGACAGACAGACAGACAGACAGACAGACAGACAGACAGACAGACAGAGAGACAGACAGAGAGACAGACAGACAGACAGACAGACAGACAGACAGACAGACAGACAGTGACAGACAGACAATGACAGACAGACAATGACAGACAGACAGACAGACAGACAGACAGACAGACAGACAGACAGACAGACAGACAGACAGACAGAGAGACAGACAGACAGAGAGACAGACAGACAGACAGACAGACAGACAGAGAGACAGACAGACAGACAGACAGACAGAGAGACAGACAGACAGTGACAGACAGACAATGACAGACAGACAATGACAGACAGACAGACAGACAGACAGACAGACAGACAGACAGACAGACAGACAGACAGACAGACAGACAATTAGCTGTGGTACCTGGAGAGCGAGGAGGGCGTCCATTTTGAAGCGGAGATCGCCGCCGATCGCGGCCACATTCTGTGCGATCTCTCGCACCAGACGCTGGAACGGTAACTTGCGCAGTAGCAGCTCGGTCGACCGCTGGTACTTGCGGATTTCTCTCAGCGCGCCCTGACCTAAACACCGCACTCCTATAGGCTAATTGAACCAGCTTTTCAAGTCACTCTAGCCACATAATTTGGGCTTCCAAAAACACCGATTCCTCTAAAATATTAGCAGCAGAAAAACCAAATTCGGTTTGTAAAGGCTTTTTAAATCAATTCTAAATTTTATGCATGGAAAAAATTTTAAAAATATTTTCGAAATGAACAAATTTCATAAAAAAGCTTTAGCCTTCAAAATTTTTTTACAACTCTACACGACGCCCTCACTGAAAATTTTGGAAAACCTGCGATTCTTCGAAATCGGCCAATGACCCCTATAATTCGATGCTGATTTTTTGTGGAACGGTACAGTTGTCTGTCCGGCACATATATGGACTTTGTCCCCACCCGACCTTGGCTAGATAGGTGACCCCAAGACCATACATGTCATCAGCCGAAGGGGCAGGGGGTTGGGGGTTTGGTGCCGGCCTAAAGGCATCTGAGCCCAAATGCTATGGAGGGGGTTGGGCACTAAAAATCGCTCAAAAATTGCTTTCTAGAAAAATCAGAGGGGGGTAGGAAAAATCGTCTTTGGAGGGGTCCCCATCCGGGGCGTCTGGCCTAAGTAGGGTGGAGGGCAGACCCCTGTTACATGTACGAAGCAGGACTATTAGGCGACGCCGATTAGGCGATTTAGCGGTACTATTAGGCGACGATACTATTAGGCGACAGAAATTTTTTTTCTATAAGTCCGTACCAGACATGGGCTAGCATTTCGGCTGATGGGGGAAGAATTTTCAATTCCTGAGGGGGGGGGGCTGATGGGGGTAGGAGCGCCTGATGGGGGGCTGAGGGGGTGGTAAGCCAAAAAGTCCGATTTTTGGCGAAAATCAGGGTTTTTTGGCTTATTTTTCATTAAAATAAGATAAAATTAGCTATTCTGAGCTCATTTACGCCTATTCCAGGCATATTTTTATCATAATTTTCTATACAAAATTCTTCCCAAAAATTCCTGATGGAGGTAGCGGCCGGCTGATGGGGGGTAGATCAGAGCCTGATGGGGGGCCAACCCCCCTCAGCCCCCCCCTTTGCCCATGTCTGGTCCGTACGGCAACATAGGTTACCACTAAAACATAGCACAACAATGCAAACAGCACAACAGCAATTAAAACAAAGTATAACAAAATCATCCATGTAACAGGGGGGTCTGCCCCCACCCGACTTAGGCCAGCCCCCCCTGGATGCCCCCCCCCCCCCCGAGACGATTTCACCGACCCCCCCCCTCCGATTTTTCTGGCAAGTAAATTTTCGAGCAAATTTTTGCAATTTTTTACAATTTCACACACAAAAATTGCCAAAACGGCCTGCAAAACAGCACTTTTTAGCTGTATTTCAGCCCAAATTAGTGATTTTTGGCAATTTTTAGCCAAAAAATTGCGATTTTTTCGATTTTTGAGAGTTTTTTAGTGCCCACCCCCCTCCCCCAAAATTTTGGCTCAGACCCCCCCCCCGGCCGGCGCCAGACCGCCCCAACCCCCCTCCCCCCATCGGCGGATGACCTGTTACATGTATGAACAAAATAGCAAAGCAATTTCAAAAAAATAAGTGCAACACCATAGATGGATAAATTCCAACTCACTGAGCACTCGTTAGTAGATTAGAAAACATTTCTGCACATGTCGCCATACATGGGCCGTGGAGGGTCCGGGGGGGTTGCCCACACCTCAACTTGGGGTCTACCCCAAACGACCCCATCCACCCACCCACCCACCTGAACCCGACTGTTGTTGCTGACCCCACACTAAAATCGCCGCGGCCCTCCCGCCAAACCGGCAGGCCCACCCTCAAATTTTCGGATTTTGACTACCCCAACCCCAACCCATTTTCCGGCCCATGTATGCATGTCGCAGAACATTTATAAAACGCCAGATGGATGGACGGCATCAAATTCTCGCTGCGAAACTCTGTGAGCTACTTCCCCAAAGTTATTGGTGCGTCGTGCATCGTCTGCATCCAAAGTGCGTTAATGAACATAGCAACCCAAAAAATATGTGGCCGACCCGGCGGCCGCTCGCGTGCTCGACGCAAGCTGGGTAATAGGGGCAAATGCCAGGATCTGAGTTAGAAACAGTCAGGGCCGGTGAATATAACCTTGTTTAGCTATAAGTTAACGAGTTCGAGACATGATTTTAGTGCCACTTAACCATGCATAGTTAAAAACAGCGCATTTAGGCTTACAGCTGAACATGGCCCCTTGACCCTTGACTGATTCGGAAGGCCCGCCTAATTGGTACTATTATCTATTAATGTTTTTTGTCGCCTAATAGTACCATCGCCTAATCGGGGTCGCCTAATAGTACCGTACCGTTACATGTATGCCCAAGACGATTTTTTCCTGACCCCTCTTAATTTTCTGGTAAATATTTTTCGCACACGGTTCGTGCCGCTCTGAGGACCTTCCCAAGGAAAAGCCAAACCCCTGACATTTTCAAAAACTCTTCTTTTCTTACTACCATATTCGTCGCCACTATGGTAAAACGAGCCAAGTATCAGAAAGTGGAAATCGAGAAAATCGCCTTTTAAATATTTGTTGCATTTTCGTGAATTAGCTTCAATATCAGTTTAAACACTTTTTACTTAAAATACAAGTACATAATCGGTGTGCAAAACATTCTGCATGTGTCACTTGTGTCAAATTAAGTCAGCTAACAGGAAAAGCTCAAAGCACTTGGCTCATTTTACCAGGATCACCTGATGATGTCCGTGCACATGCCTCTGATTACATAGTTGTATCTCCTGACACAGAGCGAATTTCGACTTCGTTCCTTCGCCAAAACGTTTTTAGGTGCTTTACCTATAGTTTTGCGCACTTAACTCCATTTTTTTCATTTTGTTACTTGGCTCGTTTTACCATAGTGGCGACATGGCAACGATATACGCCCCCTCGAGACGATTGTTCGGACCCCCTCCGATTTTCTGACAAGTAATTTTGTGAGCAAATTTTGGCAACTTTTTTACAATTTCAGACAAAAATTGGCGTCTCCTATAAAATTGCAGTTTTTAGCTGTATTTGAGCCCAAATTAGCGATTTTTGAAGGCGAAAAATTGCGATCTTGGGCCCAACCCCCACATTGAATTTGCGTTCAGACCCCCCAACCCCCTCCCTCTTCGGCAGATGACCTGTTACTTGTATAGGTACTGCTGTGTGTTTCATTTATTCTAGGTATCTTTCCCTTTCCGCAGTGTACAACAAAACATAGTTAGTGTACCTTTCTTGAGCTGTCGTTTCGTTTTTTTCACCTTCACCTTGTCTCCAGGCCGAGTCTTACCGCCGTAGCTGTTTCGTTTGGCCGAGAGTCTCTTTCGGATTTCCTTCTGCGGTGCCTTCGGAGTGCCCACCGACTTACGAGCCGTCTGTTTGGTGCGCACCATCTCTCTCTCTGCTCTCTAGAACCAAACTGCACTTATTAAAACTATTGGCAAATCTATACTAATTTAGTTAGTTATCAGGAGAAAAAAAGTGAAATCGAATTTTTTGCCTTCTCTTAAACGTTTAGAGATCGTCAGGTCAGATAGTTAAGAAATCTGCACCTTCTCTTGAATGAACGCACTGAATCTGTTCTTAATCAACATTATGTAGATTGTAGCAGCACGTTCAACAAATGAATAAACCAATATTAAGCTCTGTTCAACATCATAGAAAGATGCCTTCCCCATAGTGTTTTTATCGGAAATCGAAAATTGTCATTTTCTTTGGTTTTACGAAGAAAAGTCACATTTTTGTCATGTTTCTGGTGAAATTCCAATTTCAATCTTCGCCCCGCAGTACACAATCAACACGATAATAAAATAACTCCTGAAAACGAGATGAATGACTCGAGAAGGATCTTTGATTAAAGGCTACAAAAATTGATGGTACCTACTTTTTGTCCAATACTGCACTTAATCGATTAGCGCCGCGCGCAATTAAACTCCCATCATCCGCAAGTATAGTAAGTAAAGTAAAGTTCACTACATCCAGCAAACCAAGATAAAGATCAGTCAGGACGATCGGTGGGCTGGGCCTTTGTCCGGCTACGAAGCCCTACCCTTTACGTCCTACATATCGAATTTTAACTCGTATCTTCTATATACGAAAACCATTGAGTGTGCGTGTATTACATGTAACAACAGGGGTTTTGCGCCCCCCACCCGACTTAGGCCAGACCCCCCGGAGACGATTTTGCCGACCCCCTCCGATTTTTCTGGCAAGTAAATTTTTGAGCAAATTTTTGCGATTTTTTACAATTTCAGACACAAAAATTGCCGAAATCGCCTGTAAAACAGCACTTTTTAGCTGTATTTCAGCCCAAATAGCGATTTTTGGCGATTTTTAGCCAAAAAATTGCGATTTTTTTCGATTTTTGAGCGTTTTTTAGTGCCCAACCCCCCTCCCAAAATTTTGGCTCAGACCCCCCCGGCCGGCGCCAGACGCCACCAACCCCCCTCCCACCTTCGGCGGATGACCTGTTACAACATGTATGGTGTGTCGTGAGTATGCATACATGGACCGGAAAAATCCGGAGGGGGGGTAGGGGGGTTGAGACCTCGGGGGGGGGGGTCCCCCCCAAAAAGTAGGAACCGGCAGAAAAATTTGCTGGCTGCGGAATCGCAAACATCGAAAAAAAGAGATTTTGGTTCCAAAGCCCCCCAGATTGAAGAAATTGGTTTTCCCGTCCCACCGGTGCGCCGGTTCCCAATCCTTTTGCTTTCGCGGAAGAGTTTTGGGGTTTCTGCATCTTATGCGGTACCGTTTTTTGCAAAAAAAAACTTATTGTTCCTGTTTTTTGGAGGGAGGAACTTTTCGAACAAATTTTTTTTGGTGAGAACTAGTCATTAGAGCCATCTGAGCATCAGGTGAACAGAAAAAATGGAAAGTTCAGGTTGAGTTTGCTATAGAGCACTCGAAAAATTTAGCTGAAACATTAAATTGACGTATCGCTCGCGCACGTTTCTTAACTATGGAAAATCAGGCCATTTTGCAGTTTTTTTGTTATTACACAGGAGCTACTGAAGGGAACCTCAGGTGAAATACCTCATTCGATAGAAAATTGAAAGCGCTTTCATTTAAGGTTAGGCTTGTCTCTGTGTGTTCAGAATTCGGGTTTCGCCCGGCATGTTTCTACATTCTGTTTCTCTCGATTCCATATATCACTGTATTTTATTGTGCATATAGGCATGTTGCGTCGCTAGAAGCATCAATATATGTTAGTAATAGTATAGTAATAGTAATAGCATTAAAATGAGCAAATTTTGGGACAATAGTTCTCAGATTCTTCTAGTTATTCTTCCTGATTTTCCCGTATTTAGAAACAGTTTGTCTTTAAAAGATTTTTCGTTATTTTTAAGAAAATCAAAGAAAAAAATTCGAAAATCTACTAATTTATCACAATTCAGTGAAAACCCATCTGCACAGTTAATATGAACTAGATGTATTGAAAATAGCAAGGTGTCCTCCAAGTAAGGTAAGTGTAGTGCAAGTACAACACCTTTTTTGGTGGAGGTAGAAAGAAAAAAACGTGTCAAAAATAAGAGAAATGAAAAATTCTTTACTAAAGGTGTCTAAATAGAGCCCTGTGCATGGTGCCTCTTTTCACGGCCTGGCCTGGAATATCAAATTTCGAGTCTGCCCGGATGACATTTTGCGCCGGACGGCCTGGCCCGTTTCGCGAAAAATCTTGCAAAATCACTTGTGCGAGAACTAAGTACAGTACAGTATGTACAAAAGACACATTTCTTTAATGACGCAACAAACCTAAGCATAAAACAGAAAGAAAAGCCTGTTTTGGCTAAAGTACAACCTAGATTTTAAAATATAACCCAATCACTCCCGGGCAGGCTCCAATCGGAACAACCCAGCCAAAATTCTGTACCGGGCGGCCTGTGCAGGGCTCTAATGATGACCAGAATGCTTTAAATGCGTTTTTTTAAAAGTTTATTTTTCAAAATTTTCTCGCCCTCATCCGTCAGAATCCCAACCAAGCCTCCTCATACTGCTAAAACTGTTAATTTTAAGCTAAGAATGCCTTTCAAATGAGTTTTTCAAGGCTAATTTCTCAAAATTCCTCTATGAGACAAAAGTGACGTCATCATTGGTCGAACCCCCATCCCCTCTTGTCATTGGTTGTCATCATTTGGCAAACCCCCTCCGCCCCTAACTGATGCCGTCATTTTTGCACAGCCCCTAAAGTAGTGAAAAATTGCACTGCAACACAATACCAAATGCATCCGTTGTTTTGCAAGCTTAGCACTGCAAATTACGTCACCATTATTTCTCGAAAACACAGAAATCTGAATCAGAAGTGTTTGCTTGTAAAATGCATGAATGTTATATTACATATTGCTCTATCTTTTCGGTTTGTCGCAGCCGTCTGCGCCGCGGTTTAAAATTTCCGCGTGGTCCCACCGCGATCAGAACGTGATCAGGCGCCTGGCTGCGGTTTAGCAAAAATGTGCCGCGGAATAGTAAGGAGTCGCTTTTTCGGCAATTTCTCGATAAAATAATTATTTTTTGAATCGCAAAAACAAAGGAACAAAGCTTCGCACACAGTTTTTTTTATGTTTTTTATGTTTCTTACAACTTTTTTAATGTTTTGATATGCAGCTTTCAAGTATTTAAGCACTTTCAATTTTTTTCCGCCGGTTCCTACAAAAAGGCCAAAAACGCCTATTTTGCCTTAAATAAGCGAAATTTTCCTCCCTCCGGGAGGGGGGTGGGTGGCCGAGGGGGTGGTATGGCCGGCCGAGGGGGGTATGGCCGGCCGAGGGGGAGGGGTATACCCCCCTTACCCCCCGGCCCATGTATGTGAGTATGCCACCTTCCGTTGGCAATGCATTTTCTCAAATAGTTACAACTCAAATTAGAATAAAAGCTCTTACCTAAATCCAAACGTGACACCTACCTCGAACTCGAGGAAAGTCAGTCAGCCCACCACACAAGGATCGATGGGCAAACACAAAAAGCAGAAGAAAATAAGAAATCAAGAAAAGGACCGGGAAGATAAAAAAGCGATTATAGAAAAAACATATTTTCTATCCTTGAATTATATACCGTTCTTACAGATAACTAACACTGTAGTAGAGTATAAATTAGTTGTGTTCTGTGTGAACATGAAAATCTGTAAAAATGGAATTGACGTTTTACCTCTGCTAAGAGAATGGTGACAAACACCACATCGCCCTAATATAGTGCTGAAGACAGGTACTTACCTGACCTAAGCGTAATCGTATAAGCCTTAATCTTTCATTCAATTTAGCTTTAGCCTAAGGGTGGCTGACAAAGGCACTCGGTTCGGGGAAATGTAACGCAAAAATCAGTAAATAAGTGTAATCGACGCTTCTGCTTGCCGCGCCCGCTATTCGCAATTTCGAAAGAAAACATTTGACGCACTTACTGTACACATTCGTAGATAAAAACACAAATACGAAGAATTGCTGTTAAAAAAGAAACAGAGAATTACTGCAGAACGGGTAGAACAAGTGTCTGTCGACAAGCTGTCGACTTTCGGGATGTGTCGACTGTACAAGACTGTCGACATAACCGCTGACACATAAGTGTTGCTGTCGACTCTGCCGTCTGTCCGCGACGGAATGGACCGGGAGATGGAGAGTGAGCTCAGGATTCTCGTTTGCGAACTTCCATCTTACTCAAGCTCTCCCAGGTAACCGCTGCCACAGGCCAGATTTTGTATCTGAGATACTTATCTCCTTAAGGTTCATATTAGCCACCGGTGGCTAACTAAAAGATTTGTCCGGGCGGACACTCATTTGTCCGGCCGGACACGCGTGTCCGGCCGGACACTCAAAAATCCTTGTGTCCTGGACAGCCGGACACACATTCGGACAATTTTTTTGTCTGCCGCGGACCAAAAATCCTTGTGTCCTGGACAGCCGGACACACATTCGGACAAATTTTTTGTCTGCCGCGGACCAAAAATCCGTGTCCTGGACAGCCGGGCACAAATTCGGACAAATTTTTTGTCTGCCGCGGACCAAAAATCCGTGTCCTGGACAGCCGGGCACACATTCGGACAAATTTTTTGTCTGCCGCGTACCAAAAATCCTTGTGTCTGGACAGCCGGACACACATTCGGACAAATTTTTTGTCTGCCGTGAACCAAAAATCTTTGTGTCCTGGACAGCCGGACACACAATCGGACAAATTTTTTGTCTGCCGTGAACCAAAAATCTTTGTGTCCTGGACAGCCGGACACACATTCGGACAATTTTTTTGTCTGCCGTGAACCAAAAATCCTTGTGTCCTGGACAGCCGGACACACATTCGGACAAATTTTTTGTCTGCCGTGAACCAAAAATCTTTGTGTCCTGAACAGCCGGACACACAATCGGACAATTTTTTTGTCTCCCGTGAACCAAAAATCCTTGTGTCCTGGACAGCCGGACACACATTCGGAAAAAATTTTTTGTCTGCCACGGACCAAAAATCCTTGTGTCCTGCACAGCCGGGCACACATTCGGACAAATTTTTGGTCTGCCGCGTACCAAAAATCCTTGTGTCCTGGACAGCCGGACACACATTCGGACAAATTTTTTGTCTGCCATGAACCAAAAATCTTTGTGTCATGGACAGCCGGACACACAATTGGACAAATTTTTTGTCTGCCGTGAACCAAAAATCCATGTGTCCTGGACAGCCGGACACGCATTCGGACAAATTTTTTGTCTGCCGCGGACCAAAAATCCTTGTGTCCTGCACAGCCGGACACACAATCGGACAAATTTTTTGTCTGCCGTGAACCAAAAATCCTTGTGTCCTGGACAGCCGGACACACATTCGGACAAATTTTTTGTCTGCCGTGAACCAAAAATCCTTGTGTCCTGGACAGCCGGACACACATTCGGACAAATTTTTTGTCTGCCGTGAACCAAAAATCCTTGTGTCCTGGACAGCCGGACACACATTCGGACAAATTTTTTGTCTGCCGCGGACCAAAAATCCTTGTGTCCTGCACAGCCGGGCACACATTCGGACAAATTTTTGGTCTGCCGCGTACCAAAAATCCTTGTGTCCTGGACAGCCGGACACACATTTGGACAATTTTTTTGTCTGCCGCGGACCAAAACGGGTATATTTTCGACCTGCCACAGACAGATTTTAGGTTGTAGAGGACCATAAAAAATCAGGCGGTAGACAGATTTTTGCTGCCAGGAGCCTACAGTAGTGGAGGGAGTGCACATAATGGTGAGCATTGCGTTTATTACCTAACCACGCCTTAACAAACAGTGCATAAGGCCAGGAAAACGTTATGACTTTGAAAATGATTCCATTTCTGTATAACAAGTGTGAGACAGTGTAACAGACCTGAGGTACCACAAACTTTGCACACTGAATTTGTACTGCACCCTACTGCATGTGTGGCTGTGATCCGGCCTCTTTGACAGTTGTTTGGACATTTTCCTTTATGGTCTGGACACTTTTACGGTGGTTCGGACACTTTGCCAAAGTGTCCGAGACAAACCAGAAAATTGTCCGAAATTTTAGTGTCCGGCCGGACACGCGTGTCCGCCCGGACAAGCACGTGTCCGGCCGGACACTCTGGCGGACACTTTTAGTGATCCTTAAGGAGTTATATTCGGAATCGTTTGTCAGGCAGACATTCGAGCACGTAGCCATGGCCTGTCTTCGTTTGTCCAGTAAACTAAAGGAAAGTCCGCGTGAACCGGAAAACATTATAAAAGCATTTAACCACCTGAAACAGATCAGCTCTTAGATGATTCTTAACCTTTAACTACTACAACATCGAGAACTACGTGATGGTTTCTGCGTCTATGCCAACCCTCCCTACAGATGGATTGTCCAAACGGGCCGAAGCACCTTCGTTAGGCCGCACACCCACATCCTGCCCTTCCTTTGCTGCCCGCTACTAGCCGGAACACGTATGCTCATGGTCAGTCGGGCGGGTCTCAATGGTAGCTGTCTCCGATTCCGTTTGTCCCAACACATGTGTTGTTGCTATTGTAACTTTTGGTGCTTAAGCAGCTCAGTCGGTTCCCATTTACCTACTCGCTGTCATGCCAGCTTTCGGTGGCCTGGGCTGGACTTTGTGCCGACCACCAACTCTTGTGACAAGAAACTTGTCGTGCCGTGTGAATGAACACGCGTTCTAGTGATGTAAAATTATGAAATTTGAATTTCAATTCAATTACAATTAAATTATGGGCTCAGTTTTTAATTTCAATTAAATTAAATTAAATTAATTGAAATCATTTTCCATTATTTTCAATTACAATTATATTTTCAATTAAATTATGGAACATCGGAAAATTTCAATTATGCAAATTTTTCAATTATTTTTTCAATTTTTTGAAAATTATTGTAATTTTGCTGTTAAAAGACAGTGACAGTGATTCAGGACTTAGAAAAATGTCCATGTAAAAGCTTAGAGACACCTGGTTAGCCTGCCGTCCAACCAGGCGAGAAAATTTTATATTGTTGCCTTTTAAAAACACATAAGATGGCATTCTGGGGGAAATTTACAGTTAGTTCATTATTACTATATATCAGTGCATAATCTAAAGGTTTCCAGCATTTTTGAGCAACATCACTTCCTAGGGACCTTTGCCAAAAAAGGGGGTGTCAGTCAACCCACCATACCATACATCCAAAAATCACTGTTTTGGCTTTTATGAACTACGAAATAAAAAGCAGATCATAAAATATTACAAAACATAGTGAGGTCAGTATAAAGAGGTGACAAACCCTAACTAGGTTTTTAGTTGAAGTCCTTAGCGCCTCTAATACTTACACATTTCCTTACATTCACCGCAGGAAATAATTGAGAATATACTTGAAATTCCAGGCGAATTTCAATTGAATTACAATTAAATTATGGCCCAACTTTTGAATTTCAATTAAATTAAATTAATTGAATTGAAATTAAAAACGGGTCAATTATGCGAATTTCAATTACAATTAAATTAATTTTTTACATCACTAACGCGTTCAACATTTTTTCTGATCAGTCTTTAGTTACTCTGAACAGGGGTTATTATCGTTTGGCACCCTATTTGCATGTACAATAAATATATGCGCTGAGGATAAATTACTTAATTAAAATAATCATCTGCTAAGGCCAGCTTGCTCAGACCAAACAAACTGCTTCAAAGCTCATACTTTCTAAGTGCAGTTGAATAGTAATAGTAAGCGTGTAAAGAGTAAGACCATAAGTTACTACATGTTTTTATTTACTTCAGTGGTGACTAGAAACCGTAGAAACGGCGTTATCATAAGCAAATGAGTAACTGGCACTGCCTTGGCATCGGAATCGATCTTGGCCGTAATTAACGTGTCGCGACCAACACCGATTTCCTCCGCTGGCTCAATTTAGCATTTTAAGACTTTAATTGGCCTCACTTCCATTGCAGGACGCCATGGCGCGCAAAAAACTCCGCTTCAGGTAAGCCTGGCCTGGTATTTGTGTAGAGAGGTATCGGATTTTTTGCACCAAGCCCATGCATAGTAGCGCGCAAGTTTGGTCGAAGCCCGTTTCCGGTGATTAGAGGCTAAATTGGCAGTGCGGCCTAAATTGCCCGGCGACGGAATTTTGGTGCGCTGGCCTGCTGGCACGGTGCGAACTTCCTTAACAGGACTTATAATTGCGTGGTGTCTTTTGTTCGAGTCGGACATGCTCAGTTATCGGCCTTATGTGGAATGATTCCAGTCCCTCCCCTCCGTCTTTAGAGGACGACTGGGTTACTTCGCAACCTCCGTCCTTTACTCCAGCCGCCTTCATCGACCTGTTCGACTCTGACGACGAGTAGGTGCTACTGCTCTCTTTTTGACGAACACTAGGCTCCGGTGTTCGCATAAATAGCTAGACAAATCTGCCGCTCCCAAGACAGTACCGCAGGTTGTTAGTTTTCGTGCCGGGAAGACTTGTGATCGGTAGGAAAGTGCGCCAAATTCAAATCGCTCTCTGTCCCTACCATTCGCTGCCTTCCAGATCGTTCCAGAACCACTCCTGCCCTCCTCTAACCTCACCAGGTTGAAGTACTATCCCAAGAATCGGCCGGTTCGGTTGTGGAAGAAGGTGAAGCTGCCCATCTTCCGCCATTTTGAAATTTAGAACTTGGCGCACTTTTTTACCGATGACAACTGTTCTCGGTATGCGTCCCGGCACGAAAACTAACAACCTGCGGTCCTGAACACTGAACTCATCTTTGTGTTCGCCTTTGACTTGAAGAACACGAGCGAAGGTGGCTGATAAAATTTGATTAGTGCGTGCCCAACGTCATTAGCTACTATGCATGGTTTCTTCGCCTAGTTTGTCAGTTCCTATTTCCAAATAGAGTAGACTAGTAGTACATGTTTATGTCTCGAAAACAAAATGACTAAGTCGGTCTGGTTTTGTCCATCCCTCTACAAGGTTAAATGGCTAGTTTCCAACAATTTTCGGTATAATTTGATGTGGTTTGAATTGAATATTGTCTTACACTGTCGGAAAAGGAAATCTGGGACAGGAAAAGCTGTGTGACTGAACCCTTTACCTTTATCTATCTTTTGAACGGTACTCTAAAATTAGAGTGCGAACAGTACCAGAAAAGCACACTACTTGCTTAGCCGGGTCAAAAATCGTATTTCATCCAATATCACTAGAAATAGCAAAAAAACAGATTTTACCAGATTATTCAAATGTTTACCAAAATCTCTACAAATTCAGGGAGTTCGCGGCTTCCAAAGAACCAATGGCCGACCGACTGAAAGAGGTGGAGGACGTCTGGAGCAGTGCCTCTCTGATTGGTGAATTCGCCCAGCTGGTGCCCACTGATTGGACCAGTCTCGAGGAGCAGCTGGGAATCAGGGTTCGTTCACACAGACTACTGTACTTGCATTTGCCTATATCAGTCAGGCACTTAACGCCGTTTATGGTACCGACACCATATAAGGTGCCGGTACCATATATGGTACCGGTACCGTAGGTGGTGGTACCATATATGGTACCGGCACCATATATGGTACCGTCACCATATATGGTACCGGTACCATATATGGTACCCCCACCTTCGGGGCCTGTGGTGGTACCATATATGGTACCCCCACGTTCGAGGTCTGTGGTGGTACCATATATGGTACCGGTACCATATATGGTGACGGTACCATATAAGGTGCCGGTACCATATATGGTACCGGCACCATATATGGTACCCCCACCTTCGCGTTTTTCCGGTACCGGTACCATATATGGTACCACTCCGTTCAGATTTCGTACCATATATGGTAGTGGTACCATATATGGTACCGGTACCATATATGGTACCGTCACCATATATGGTACCGGCACCCAGGGCCATGGGTAGGGGTACCATATATGGTGCCAGTACCATATTTGGTGACGGTACCATATATGGTGCCGGTACCATATATGGTACCGGTACCATATATGGTACCGGCACCTTATATGGTGTCGGTACCATAAACGGCGTTAAGTGCCTGACTGTATATCGGTACTACTGTCTGTACTGATACAGTAACCGCTAATGCAAACTACCCTAATCTTCTTAAGCCTCAGTAGTACACTTACAGTACATCCTGACGTCTACACTGAACAAGTACGATGTACGCGGTTATATGGAGTTTGACGTTCCTTGCCTCATCTACCCTCGCTACCGTAGCAACCAGAAACCTCTGAAACCGTCGGGCTTAAAACGGATCCGCTTACGGTCCGGAACCCTCAAGAAGGACTGCTTGCCACCGCACGATTCAAACGGGTGCGTCCTACTTGGAATGAAAATTATTAATAATATACAGTGTTGGCCAAAAAAAGCCTTTTCGAATTTTTCCGAAATACTCTATGATTCCGTTTTTTCTAGAATTTTTGTCTGTCTTAGGCTGTTTCTTTTGTGTTATTTTAATAAACCTTTACTTTGGGGCGTGCAACAATTAGGTATAATCGTGATTTGCCCATTTTCGGACGCCACCCCCCGATAATCGTTCGTAATAATTTGGCTACCCCTCGAAATTTCGATGTTTTTGAGAGTTGGAGCGTAAATTTTTGCATTCAATTCCATGTAAAATGACGTTTTTAATAAAATAACATCTGTATACAGTAAGATATTGATAGTTTTCTTAATTTTCTTTGTCGATGAGCTACAAATACTGTACGTACATATGTGCTTATTTGCCGGATTGTTCCAGCTACAAGTACTTCCCGGGCATTTTCGGCTGGCACGTAGTGCGTCCTATAAACAGACGCGTGGTGCTGTGTACGAACGAACGAGACACGATGGCCGTTTTCGAAGCGGCCCAGGAACTGGCGTTGGCCCTACCGCACATCCCGCAAGGCGAACGACAGAAACAACTCGACTACCAAGTGCTGCCGTACCTCGAGGACTTCGACAAAATCTACATATGGTTCCCGCCTTGGCACATGGAAGTTGCTAGGGAATACGCCGAGCTTCTCGACCCGGACCGTTGTGTCATCGTACAGTATGCTTTGTCAAATATTTGCATGTTACGTTCTACGTATATATGGGTCATCCGCCTATGCGGAGGGGGGTGGGGGTCTGAGTCCAAATTCTAGGGCAGGGAGGTTGAGTACTGAAAACGTTCAAAAATCGCAGTTATTGGTTAAAAATCGCCAAAAATCGCTAATTTCAACTCAAATCAAATACAGATAAACAGTGCTGTTTTTACAGTCAGGCACTTAACGCTGTTTATGGTACCGACACTATATAAGGTGCCGGTACCATATAATGGTACCAGTACCTTAGGTAGTGCCGGTAAATGTGTAATGCCGGTACCATATAAGGTGCCGGTACCATATACGGTATCGGCACCTTAAATGGTGTTGGTACCATAAACGGCGTTAAGTGCCTGACTGTTTTAGGCGATTTTAGCAATTTTAGTGTCTGAAATTCTAAAAAATGTAAGAAAAAACTTGCCAGAAAATTCGGAGGGGCTGATTGTGAGTCTAGCCTAAGTCGGTTGGGGGTAGACCGCCTGTTAAACATATATTGGGAAAGCTTTTCCTTTGTTTAGCTTTAACATTTTATCCAAGGCAAAATATTTTTTAAACCCCAAAGCTTAGCTACCCTAACACATTCAGTAGTACCTGTCGTAAAATAACTATTTTTTTCAGAGACCCGATCCGACCGATCGATTACCTACAAAAGGGCATAAAGCACAGAATCCGCACCATTCTGTTACGCGCCGATGTAAACAAACGCGCAACCAACAACAACTTCAACCGCACCTCTACCGTAATCCACCGGGAGCCGCCGTTACAAAGCGTAGCCGTTCCGTCATCTATGTCTCTGCCTGCCGTCAATGGCACAGTTGAGGGCAAATTCTGTACTTCCGCCGACTACAGAGACGCAGTTAGGGAGGAGCTGATGAATGGACAGAAAATGAGAGCGAAAAGCAAGGCGCGGGTACGGGGGTGCGTTGATTAGTACACTAATACAAGCACCGTGATGTTCCAGTGGCAAAGGTTCAGGCTTCTGAACGATTTTCTCTACGGATTTCGACTTGGGGAGCTTACGATTTTGACCGGGCCCAGTGGAGTGGGAAAGACTACTTTCTTGTGCGAATGTGCAGTCGATCTAATGAAGCAGGGGGTACTGTAGACAATTACAGTATGCTCAACTGAATTTACAGTAACCTATTACAGGTGCGCACATTGTTCTGTTCGTTTGAAACGTCCGACCTCAACATTCTCAAATGGATGGTGGTTCAGTTCGCTGAGTGAGTCGGTTGAAGGTAAAAAATTTGCATATAACGGTGCAAATTGCAGGAAACCGCTGTGGAAAGTGGATTTTCGACCGTCGATCGACGTTTGGCTGGACCGATTTGACCGCATGGACAGCGGTCCTTTGATGATGATGAACACTAAAGAATTTCAAGGCAGACCGGCCACTAAAATTGCACATGTACGTACGTAGAGACTATATTTGGTCATATTTCGGCTAATACCTTTAGGCTAGGCTTACAAGGTACTTAAGCTGATTTGTTTTAGGCTTATTCTAGATCGAGACGATTTACGTACATACGCGCACGCATAGCTTTTATAGGCCTATTTGAGTTTGGTTTGGTAGAGAAGAAACTCGATTTATAGCATATATGTACATAACAGGTCATAGCCGAGGGTAGGAGGGGTTGGGCGTCAACCAAACTTGGGTTTGAGGACAAGGAGTCGCTCAAAATCGCTAACAAAGGCTAATTAGCATTCAAGTAACACAGCTAAAAGATCGCTTTTCACAAGCTTTTTGGCTTTTCACAATTTTAAAAAATCACAAAAATTGGCCCAAAATGTTTCAACCGAGGAAAGTGCGATCCGAGGGACCAATCTGGGGGTCTGCCCAAAGTCGAGTAGGGGGCCTTGTTCCATGTGTGCACATATAATTTTAGGCAATTCGCAACCAAGCGGAGCTGTCGATGGTCGATCACGTGATCATCGACAATCTCCAATTTCTGATTGGTCAAACGAGCGGCGAGGGCAAGTCGGCGGTCGAAAGGCTGTTTCAACAAGACCAATTCGTCTCTCTGATGCACCGGTTAGCCACCGAACAAAAAATCCATGTCACCATTGTAATTAATCCCAGAAGGGTGCGTGTAGAGCCTATAAATTAGAAAAATTTGTATATAAAACATCTATTTTAGGACGACGAAATGCAACCAAATCAACACGGAGTGAGTTCGAAAATCGCGGGTGAGGCCGATAACATACTGCTGGTCAATCGCAAAAGACAACCGGACGGAAAATTCGCAAAGTTCTTGTATGTAAGTACTGAATGCTTTTACTGGTGTAGCTTAAGAAGCATTGCATATTGAGATTTTGAAAAATCGCTTCGCCCAAGAGATTGTCGATCAGGACAGAATCGAGATGCAATTTCTGAAAGAGACTTATTGTCACCGGTTGATTGACAGGCAGCCCTGGAAACGTCAGGACTGATGCAGTTTTGCGATTTGACGCCCCAGGGGCGTTTATGCGTAGGACTATTAGTAGAGTGCGAACAATACCTGATACTCCCGCACCTAGTCTAGTACAAGTACTTGCTTTAAACTGGGCCAAAGGAGGAGAGGTGGGTGGGGGTTTCCATCAGGAGGGGTCGAGGGGGTTTGTCCCAGGGGGATTAAAAATTTCAAAAAGCTCCAAAACGCCTGCAAATGCGTTTTTAGCAGGTTTTTTCAGTAATGAGGCTAAAAGTCGCTATTTTAAGAGCAAACAAGCAAAAAATGACAAAAAGGGCTTCTAAAAACACCTACATCAGCAGTGGAAAGGCCAAATTCGGTTTTCAAAGGCTTTTTAAGCAGATTTAGCTA
This sequence comes from Sabatieria punctata, assembly GCA_030248155.1. NCBI lineage: Eukaryota > Metazoa > Nematoda > Chromadorea > Araeolaimida > Comesomatidae > Sabatieria > Sabatieria punctata. The sequence continues at coordinate 41,541 of JASANB010004959.1, read as the reverse complement.
AAAATTAGTGATTTCTGAGCCAGTTTGTTAGTACTGGAGCCGCTATACTAACTTGTAGTTTTGGGTCGGGGTTACTGTTGTTTAATACCGGATTTTTCAAATGCGTATGCGTATGCGTATGCGTATACGCATTCAAATTACAAATGCGTATGGGTTTGCGTATACGCATTGCAAAAACTAATGCGTATTTTGCGTATTGCGTATGCGTAATGCGTAATCTCAGAAACATTCAGAAATTTCACTGAACAGCTTTTTTTGCTCAACAGTATGCTGTTTAATAGGTATACAACATTATAATCCATGTTTTTTTAGACTACTTGAGGCTTTATGATAAATTGCTGACCTCAAAGAATTGCATTATTGTATCTACAGTACAGCATACATGTAACAAACAGGGGGTCTGCGGGTCTGCCCCGATGGGGACCCTCCACCAACACGATTCAGCCAAAATTAGCAATTTTTGACGATTTTTAGCCCAAAAATTGCCATTTTTGCGATTTTTGAGCGTTTCTTAGTGCCTAACTCACCTCCCAAAATTCGGGCTCAGGCGCCAGACCCTAAATCCTTCGGCGGATAACCTGTTACATGTATGATGTACAGTACGCATGTTTTCAACAGGCAAGCAATATGCGCTTTCAGGAACAAAAAGTTTGCTTTAATGTTCATTTCGTGAAGAAGTCTAGTACCGGATTTTTCCACTTACAAGATCTGGTCTTATAATTGAAAATGCCCAAATTTAGGGTCACTTTTTGGCGCCCTTTTGAAGACCATGGTCTCATAACTGGAAAATGTTAATTGGCTTCAAAAATGGATTTTTGGCCAAACATTAAATTGATCTTGATGTAGATGGTTGTTTCTGGAATTCCTGACCATTTAAGGTTAATTTTTAAAGCTTTCTTTGAAATGTTTTAAGGAAATAGTGTTGAAGCATAGCAGAGTACTGTATTGTGTCGAAGACAAAAACCAGAATATTATGTTTTACATTCGAATGTACTTCTGCCTTTGTTTTCTAACGATAAACAGCTTTTGTTCACGTTAAAAACAAACTTATTTGCGTGTTAAAATTGGCCAATTTAACTAAGACCATGGTCTTTTAACTGGAAAATGGATAGCCTGAGCTTACAACCCAACTTATGTCACCCAAAAGTGTAGAAATAGAAACTCTAAATTCAAGGATTTGTCACAGGTTTCCTTTCCTCTCAAAACTTAACCTCTTTTATAAATAGTATGGTTAACTGTCTTAACCTCTTTTATAAATAGCAAGCAAAACTTAGTTGAAGCTTCAAATTATCTAAGAAAATTCCTGGTACCCTCACCTCACACTAAAAACATGAAGAATAACCACAATTAGGTTACAACTTGAACTAAATTTTTTGCAAGACATTAGAAAAGGTAGCTATTTTTCAGACCTAATACGCATTACGCAAAAATATGCAAACTTTTGGTAGAATGCGTAATAATATTGCGTAATGAAATTCAAATGCGTATGCGTATGCGTATGCGTATACGCATTCTGAAACGCAATGCGTACTTTGCGTAATGATATGCGTAATGCGTATACGCATGCAACAGTAGTCGGGGTCCTAAACTGTCACGGGGGCGGTTGAAGGGGGTTGGCCTTTCTAATGGGGGAGTAAAACCTCAAACGCCCCAGTATGTTAGAAGCAGCAAAACCATATAGATTTTTAGATACGTAAGAAAAAAGGAAGTTCTGCTAATAGCTTATGGGCTTCCTAAGCTTTTAATTATGGATCGAACTTTGATGATTTTATAGTTCCGAATCAGTTATTGGCACAAAACCCCAATACCAATTTGCATTCTACTTATTAGTTTCCCCCTAAATGTTGTCGTTTGCGCATGTAGTATGTACGTACGTACAAATAAAAGTAAATCTTTGCCCTCGTACTCTCATGTTTGTTTACATAACAGCTTAGGACATAAATCGATAGAAAAAGGTCTTTACTTTTTAACGTAGCCTAGCAACAATACATCTCACGCGCCTTATAGAGGCAGGCACAGAACCCGCCCATGTACAAGGATTTGGCAGATGGCACAGTGCCAGTTCCAAGGACCGATACTTACGGCGGTCCGCTGCCTTCAAACACTCGATCTCTGAACTACGTATTGCTGAAACCGCTTTTCATACACGCAATTCTGTTTTCAGCTTATTCAGTTCCCCTCCGTCCATTCCAGATTTATGTACTTAATACATTTTTTCTCAACAGGAGTTGCAGTTCGACGGTTGTTTTTGCGCCCAGCAGAGAAAGTGCGCAAAAACTCGACCTAATCTCGTCTGCTAGCTAGCGGGCTCAATTAACATCCAGTTGAGTCGACTAATTGGCGCTATAGGCTAGCTAATTACAAGCCGCGTGCAGCACTTTAATCAACTGTTAGGCGTACCGCGTGTCTACGTGCCTATTGGCTATTAAACAATTGCGTATGGCCCGGCCGACGTTGGCAGGCCGCAGCTGTAGCATTTCATCTGTTGGCCGGCGTGTCTTGTGCGTAAACGCCCTACCAGCCAGTCAGTCATAAGACCACGAAGAACGCATAGATTTTTACGTCGCTCAGCTGATATACAGACGGTCAGACACTTTGCTTTCCTGGCCATGACCAAGACAGCGACGCCACGCCCGAAATCGGTCAGTGCCTCCTCTTTTATTAACTTCGGTCGCCAACTTTGGCGGCCTGCTTTTAAACTGGCTTGTAGTGCTTGCTTTTCTAAAATAAACCCTCCAGAACTGTTTGTCGGGACAAGTTTTTTGGCCGGCCTTGGCCAACAATCTGTGAGTGCGAGAAAAAGGTGCGTGTGAAAGGCAAAATATAAGTTGTAGTTCTTGTCGAAAAGGACAACAGCCGAAAGGCAATTACGAACGTTTGCTGGCGCAAAATCGATGCACTAAATCCTCGTGAGCTCGGCTAGGCAGACTAGATAAAAATGATTGAAAGGCACGAATTTAATTTCGATTCTTGATCCAATTTTGCTCTAATCACGTTCTCTGTGATTAAACTGTTTCTAAGTCTTCCAAGTGTTTCTGGGGAGCGAACACGCACAAGCATACAAAGTTCAATCAGTAAAGTTTAGTGCGGACCATACCAGAAAAACCTAATACCCGATATTTGGCAGCTGAAGGAAAAATCGTATAATTGTACTGTCAGGCACTTAACGTATGGTACCGGTACCTATATGGTCCCCCACGTTCGGGCCTGTGGTGGTACCCTATAGGCATACATGTACAAGGGGGGGTTGGGGGGGTTAACCCCCCCTGCTGGAAAGGCCAACCCCCCCCTCACCCCCCCCCCGAGACAGGTTAAGGGACCCCTCCCCCTGACCAAAAAATACAAGTACTAGTAGTGGCTCCAGTATTAACAAACTGGGTCAGAAATCACTAATTTTTAGCCTAAAATTCACTTGAAAAGCCTTTGGAAACCGAATTTGGCGTTTCCACTGCTGATATTTAAGAAAAATCGGTGTTTTTGGAAGCTCTATTTGTCATTTTTTGCTTGTTTTTAGCTTTAAAACGCTATTTGGCAGCTTAAAATAGCGATTTTTAGCGTCCTTACTGAGAAAAACGTGCTAAAAACGCATTTCTAGGCGTTTTGGAGCTTTTTGAAATTTGTGACCCCCCACCTGGGCGAAACCCCCCCTCGACCCCCCACCTGAGGAAAAAACCCCCCCTACCCCCCTCCCCCCAGGTCGGCCCGGAGCTGTTACATGTATGCCTATAGGGTGACGGTATAATATATCGTATGGTACCCCACACTCAAATACAGTTAAAAGTGCTGTTTTACAGGCGATTTTTGCAATTTTAGTATCTGAAATTATAAAAAATCGAAAAATTTGCTCACAAAATTACTTGTCAGGAAAATCGTCTTAGGGATTGGAAATGGCAAAATTTAGATTTTAGATTTTAAACAAGAGGAAAGAGTGCTATTGCTTGTTCGGGAATTATCACGTACATTCTGCATACATGCTAACTTACAAAAACCCAACACCCAAACATTTCGTACTCTACAACGCTAACCTGGTGTTCGTACTAACACAAGGCACTAACTGGTTAAACAAGCGAACAGAAATTTCTTTTAGTGTAGCCAATAAAGTAGCCACCTTTAGAGTATTTTCGCCTAAAAGGGGGATGACTTCTAAAGGAATATATACTGTATACCAGCGGATAATAAATCAAGCATGTTTACGCCAGTTTTGTCTCTGTTTCAGACTCTGGCTCGCTGTGTCTACAGCTGGAGGTAGAAGTTGGACTTTTGACTGTAAACAAGCCAACAGAAGTGTGCTGTTTGTTTTAGATACGGCATACTAGGCGTCAGTCTGGTCTGCGTATTTTTGGGGATTATAATTCTGGCCCAGATTTCCGAACTCACCTCAGACATCGAGTAAATATTTTACTTTTTTATTGAAGCCTGTCAAAATTAGAGTGTCAATTGGTATTGGGTATTTGGTGTTTTAGGCATTCGGTATGGGGTTTTGGGCCCCAATACTGTTTGAAGAGAACTTTAAAAGTTCAAAGTGTATATCCATGATTAGGTTTAAAAGCCCTTTTTGCGCCAATCAAGTAAAAGTTAACAAAATTTATGCTGTAGTTTCCTATTGTAGTGGCCTAGCACATTGTAGTTCTTTCATATCTGAAATAGGAAAATCTATTTTTTTGCCCTTTCTAATGATACAGCCTGTTCACGATTTCTGGCCTAGTTGGGCAAGTAATATTGTGTTTTTCTGGTATTGTTCCCTAGTAAAATTTGCATTTCCCCTGTGTTTTCAGCAAAAACAAGTCACTATTGATCTTGTGTCTCTCCGGCGGTTTGGGACTTTGTGCAATCGGTATAATCGGCTTTGGCATCGGCTATTACATCACAAGACTGTTCGAAATCCATCAGCGCGCCAAACCTGACAATCAGGAAAAGGAGAAGGGGGTAGCAGAGGAAAATTCGAACCGGGTGGCGATTCTGCTAGACGAATCTGAAGCACCGGAAAATTCGCCATCCGAAACATCCGCCACGGTACACCATCCGTCAATAATGCTGACTCGCCCTTCGGTCTACTCTCCGCAGACGGCTGGACTACCTAAATTGGACGTTGGAGAAACGGACGTTTTGCCCAAAACCGACTTTAATGGATTTGTACAGAAACAACAGCAGATCAATGGTTCTCCCATTAAACGTGTCTGGAGCGACAGTAGACTGATCTGTCCGATGTCGCGCTTCGACGAGCCTGGCGATTCGGACGAAGACGATGAGGTCGACAAGAGCTCGCTGGATCGCGATTTGTCCAGCGCTATGGACCGTATGCGCATGCGCATGATGCAGATGAATCTGGGCCGACACACTTGAAATGGTTTTGTGTCTGAGAGGAAAAGGCGCCAAGTTTGAATTGAACCGACAGATTGAGAGCGGGCTCCGAAAGGCTGGACCGATTTGAGAAAGTTGCTACCTACCTACCTACTGTGTGATCGACCTGTGATAGAAAAGCAAACTATCCGCTTTAGATTGTTGGCTCAAGGTTGGTTTTGTTTGGAATGGTTTTACCCTGTTTGTTTTATGTTTGTTGTGCTGTAACTACAGTAGCTGGTGGTTTTGTTCGTTCGGGTGGACAAAGTTCTAGATACGTACGTGTAAAGCTGAAAGATAAATAGTTCATATTTCTAAATTTCCATCATCTATGATGGATTAGATAGTTATCTTTTAGATACATATATGGTACATCATTGGTTCGAAACTTTGGACGGGTAGCAGTATGATATGCAATAATCCTACATGTAATAGGGGTGTGCCCCACATCGGGAACCCCCTACGAAACGGTTGCTAATATATCTCTCCGGTTCTTTCTTGGAAGTATTTTAGGTCATTTTTCTGCAATCTTTTACTATTTCAAGCAAACAGTCACTGAAACTACCTGTGAAACAGCATTTGCAGCTTTTCTGGTCGATTTTTAGCCTGTAAGCCCACTTTTAGACGATTTTTAGTACCTACTCGGTATGGCAAACATACAGGGGTAGACACAATTTCTAATGCATCATCAGTTCGCTCTGAACCACCACCACACAGAAAACATCAAACAAAAAATAGTACCAACAGAATTAACTACGGTACCTACCAATTGGCGCGTGAAGTAGTGACCGATCAAGCTGAAACTTGAAGGATAGTACAAACAAGAATTTAGTAGCATAGTTTCATATTAAAGTTCAGCTTTCTAGCTGCACTGTTTACTATCTTTATAAGAAAAATCAAGTTCGATAATTGTGTCAAGTGGGCATTGGAGGAACAAGCGACGAGAAACGTCTGTAAGCAGTCAACGTTTAAAACAACTTAAACAAGTATCTATCGCACTAAATTCTAGTATTCTTTCGCCAAGCTTCAGCTTTATTGGTCGCTGCATACACGGGTACCCTAAATAGACGGAGTGACTCTTTTTTTTCGTTTCGTTTTGCTGTAACTCAAGTCAATCAATTTGGTTGAAATTTTAACACAACTTACAGACAAACTCAGAATTTTGCCTATCAAAGTTTTGGCCAAGTCTGTCACTTCAACCACTAGTTATGCGTTTCCTCGTGTGATTTGTGACGTGAAGTGACGTGGAAGTGCATAACTAATGGTTGAAGCGACCGACTTGGCTAATATTTTGAGTGTAAAAATTCTGTGGTTGTGTAGATGTTGTGTTAAAATTGCAGCCAAATTTATTGACGTACACAAAAGTATGCAGCAACACGAAACCGATGGGCCACCCTGTATATATACGTGCATCCTGCAGTAAGAATGTCCAAAAACCTAATGGCGTCACACGAACCACGTTGACGACTGAAAAAAAGGTCTTCCGCCCCTAGAGCTTTCGTAAAGGGCAACCTAAAGCTTAGAGCAGGCCACCTGATGCGGTAACGGATGGCTGGGCACGTTCTGATTGTTTAGCGCGCTAGTCCGTCGTTGATTATGCTGATCCATAGCAGCCAATGCTCTACCAGGCTGCGACTGAAACGAGGCTCTGGCATACATCAGTCCACTAGGGTCGGTGGGTTTGCGACACGTGAGCAGACTAAAGACGCAATGACGCACAGGAGAGGAGAAGGCACAGAGTAGGAAAGGGTTGCAATAGGTGAAGCCATCGCTGGCCGTGTAGTAGAGAAAGTCCATCCATGGGGCTGGGGAGACCTTGAGAACAGATTCCAGTAGAATTAAGATGCACAAGATTATGTAGAAACCGGAAATGACCAGACCGTTTATGGCTAATTTCACCTCGGTCCGTTGTTGACGCCGCGTGGCGCGAGTCGTGGCTACACTGACTTTCTTGCGCTGTTTTGTTACTTTGTAGGTCATGGTGGCATAGAGGATTAGGAGGGTAGGAAGCACTATGAAACATTCTAGTACGGTAGCGAAGTACCAGTATATGGTTTGGATCTGAAAGAAGATATCACCTGATTTAGATACTATTTTACAACAGTCAGGCACTTAACGCCGTTTATGGCACCGACACCATATATGGTACCCCTAACCATGACCATGTACCACTACCATATATGGTACGAAATATGAACAGAGTGGTACCATATATGGTACCGGTACCAAGGCGAGGGTACTTGTTGGTTTTTCATTTTGGCCTCGATGTTGTGGTCGTATTGCGATCTGTAGTCTGGATAAAACATTGGCGAAATTATGAGAAAGGATAAAAACCATTGAAGACTGATAGCAATTGCCAAATTTCGCGGTTTCCACAGCTGAAAAATGTCTTCATACATACATACATACATACATACATACATACATACATACATACATACATACATACATACATACATACATACATACATACATACATACATACATACATACATACATACATACATACATACACAGTGTGGTGCACTTTTTATCTAGGTAACTAGGTATACCTAGTATTACCTAGTTAATATTCGGGAAAAGTACCTAGATTTACTTTACCTAGTTGCTGGTTACTCTATTTTACCTAGTTTTACTTTACCTAGTTTTAAATCCACATAACTAGGTACTTCTAGGTAGAACAAGTTTACCTAGTTTGATATTTTCAGTTTTACGTGGCTTTTTCAGTCAACAAACCTTCAAATTCCCGGATTTCCCACATTTACAGTGGCCCAGAGAATGAATTTCTGACTTACTTGATCAATAAAATACAAATATTTACTTGAAATGTGTCAGATTTCGTAAATTTTAACTCCACTAACTTCATTGTTTTTCTATTGAACCAAAAATAATATTTTGACTTGATTTCGAGCGTTTTAGGTTTACCTAGTATCACCTAGTTTCTCTGGGTTTTACCTAGTATTACTTTACCTAGTTTCTTAGCTGAGAACTTTACCTAGTATTACTTTACCTAGTTTTTTAGGTGACAACTTTACCTAGTATTACTTTACCTAAAGTCTGTTCAAAAAATCTTTGGCGCTGGGTACATCCGGCAGTGTCCCGAATTTATGCGCGGTGTGAACCCCATACATGTATATATGGATCTGTTCCTCTCATCAACGAGACTACTATACTGTTCTCGAAATTTGCATATTGAACTTTACTTAGAAGCAAGAAGCCTGACAAAAAAATCGACTTTTTTGGCAAAGCGCCAATTTTCATGCCGATACCAGATTCGGATTCCCCAGTCTTCAAGCATCTCGAAAATACTACCATATATGGGTCTACGATCAACCCTACCAAAGTTACACTCGATTTTCTAACGCCGACAAGCGGTCAAACTTTTGTTCTCCCATAGTTAAGCACAATAATTCTTTCAAGATCGAACACATGGGGTTTTTTTTCTTCCAACCAATTTCAGCTTCACGGTTCTGTATTATCTCTGACATGCTGAATCCAGACGTCACATTGGTTTTGCTCTACGACTTTGATTTTTGCTAAAAATTTGACCTTGAAGTTAGGGTGTCCACCTGAATTTCAGAAAGACATAGCCCAACATATCTTGTGTGGCCCTGGTCAAAACCCCATACATGTATATATGGATCTGTTCCTCTCATCAACGAGATTACTATACTGTTCTTGAAATTTGCATATTGTACTTTGCTTAGAAGAAAGGGGCCTGACAAAAAAATCGTCTTTTTTGGCAAAGCGCCAATTTTCATGCCGATACGAGACTCGGATTCGCCAGTCTTCAAGCATCTCAAAAATACTACCATATATGGGTCTACGATCAACCCTACCAAACTTACACTCGATTTTCTAACGCTGACAAGACAACAACACTCTGAAATTCAGGTGGACAGCCTAACTTCAAGGTCAAATTTCTAGCAAAAATCAAAGTCGTAGAGCAAAACCAGTGTGACCGCTGGATTCAGCATGTCCGGAATAATATAGAACCGTGAAGCTGAAATTGGTTGGAGGAAAAAAAACCCCATGTGTTCGATCTTGAATGAATTTTTGTGCTTAACTATGGGAGAGCAAAATTTTGACCACTTGTCGGCATTAGAAAATCGAGTGTAAGTTTGGTAGGGTTGATCGTAGACCCATATATGGTAGTATTTTTGAGATGCTTGAAGACTGGGGAATCCGAATATGGTATCGGCATGAAAATTGGCGCTTTGCCAAAAAAGTCGATTTTTTGTCAGGCCACTTTCTTCTACGCAAAGTACAATATGCAAATTTCAAGAACAGTATAGTAATCTAGTTGATGAGAGGAACAGATCCATATATACATGTATGGGGTTTTGACCAGGGCCACACAAGATACGTTGGGTAAGGCTTTTCACGAAATTCAGGTGTACACCCTAACTTCGAGGTCAAATTTCTAGCAAAAATCAAAGTCGTAGAGCAAAACCAATGTGACGTCTGGATTCAGCATGTCCGAAATAATATAGAATCGTGAAGCTGAAATTGGTTGGAGGAAAAAAAACCCCATGTGTTCGATCTTGAATGAATTTTTGTGCTTAACTATGGGAGAACAAAATTTTGACCGCTTGTTGGCGTTAGAAAATCGAGTGTAACTTTGATAGAGTTGATCGTAGACCCATATATGGTAGTATTTTCGAGATGCCAGAAGGTTGGGGAATCCGAATCTGGTATCGGCACAAAAATTGGCGCTCTGCCAAAAAAGTCGATTTTTTTGTCCGGCTTGTTCCTTCTAACTAAAGTTCAATATGCAAATTTCGAGAAGAGTATAGTAGTCTCGTTGATGAGAGGAACAGATCCATATATACATGTATGGGGTTCACACCACTAATAAATTCGGGACACTGCCGGATGTACCCAGCGCCAAAGATTTTTGAACAGACTTTAGTTTCAAATTTTCAAAATGCACCACACTGTACATACATACATACATACATACATACATACATACATACATACATACATACATACATACATACATACATACATACATACATACATACATACATACATACATACATACATACATACATACACAATTATTTTAACCATACATGTAGCAGGTCGTCAGTCGAAGGGGGAGGGGTTCGGGGTCTGAGCCCAAATTTTAGGGAAGGGGTTGGGTATTAAAACACTCAAAAATCGCAATTTTGAGCTAAAAATCGTCAAAAATCGCTGATTTGGGGTTGGGGTCAAATACAGCTAAAGGCGCTGTTTTATATACGATTTTTAGCAAAATCAGTGTCTGAAATTCTGAAAAATTGTAAAAATTTCCTGAAAAAATTACTTGCCAGAAAAGTCGTCTCGAGGCCGACCCGCTGTTACATGTATGATTTTAAACTTTACCGTCTGATTTTTAGTCGGGTACATCAAAGCGCAAAAGCGGTTAATCGTAAGCAGCACCACCCCAAACACCTGAAACAGCAGGCTTGTCCACAAAATTTACAACTTCTGAGCTAGAACAAGAAAGGTACCTGAGCGTAATAAATACCCCAGTGACCCATTTTTGCAAGGGTAGCCAAATACTCTTCTCCTACAAGCTGATCCTTGAAGAAAAGCTTAGGAATGTAAGCTAGGAGAAGCTTCTGAGAGCCGTACCAAATGTCAGCCACCCCGGCCGAAATACACACTGTGAAGAAGGGACCGGACAAAATTGTGCTCCGATACTTGATCAGCACAAGCAACACCAACAGATAGAAAGGCAAGGCTATCAATGTGAAGAGAAATAAGGACTTCTGCAAGATTGATAAAGACATTCTATCAAATTTCAGAGAATATCGTTTTGTATTTAAACAGCTATACAAGCTCCAGTTATATTATCCTGAGTTAACGTCGTCAAAACCCTGTTCTAAAGTAACAGCCAAATAGAGGCAATGCGTGACATGCATGGCAGATGTGAGCATTGTTTTATGGATATAATGGCGTGTTTTCCTCTAGATTAGATGTCGGATGGAAGTGTATAGCCGGCCTTAGTGATGTAAATTATGGATTTTGAATTTAATTTCAATTCAATTGCAATTATATTATTGACACAGATTTTAATTTCGATACAGTTTGGATTGGAGACACCTTTGTTAGGCTGCTGCCAAACTAGGGCGAGAAAACTTTAAAAAGTTACCTTTTAAAAAGGCATTGAAATGGCATACTGGGGGAAATTTGCAGCAATTCGCTGAATTTAGAATTCACAAGATTCTTATTATTTTGACCCACAGCTCTTTGCTATTATTCGCCATAAAGGGGTTTGTAAACCCACCGTACATACAAAAATCACTGTTTTAACATTTATCATCTAAGAAAAGAAAAACTGAAAGTAAAATATAACAAAACATGATGAAATCAGCATAAAATAGGTAACGAAGACTAAATACGTTTTTGTTTGATGTCATTTGTGCCTCTAATACTGTACAGTCTGGCACTGTAACGCCGTTTTTGGTACTGACACCTTATATGGCACCGGTACCTAGGGTAGTGGTACCACCACAGTGGCCGAATGTGGATAAACGGCGTTAAGTGCCTGACTGTAATATTTACGCACTTCCTCACACTCACCACGGGAAATAATTGAAAAAATAATTGAAATTAAATTATGACCAACCTTTTGAATTTCAATTACAATTAACCTAATTTCTACATCTACTTGAAATGTATGGTCCCTATACCTCAATACCTGTTAGGTGTAGTTGGATAAACTTCGAACAAATCTATACGTATAACTTTTAATCTGGAGTGTTGCAATGCTTCCGTAGAGTCAAAGATTTGTAAGAGTGTAAATTTGTCCAAAACAAGTTCTCTATTTGTTTATGAGCGATCGATCTGTGCAGGACGTCTTACAGTCTGTCTGTTTGACCCAAATGCTGAGCTGGCCTGGCGCCCTGAAATTGAGTCGCAAAACAACTAACGTCTTTCTCTTAAAATGGCGTCTATTTTCGGACTCAGTTGGTTTGATTATGTGATTTTTGGCATTTCATTGGCAGTCTCGCTTTTAATTGGACTTTATTATGCTATTAAAAGTAGAAATACTACCAAGGAGTTTTTGTTGGGTAGGAGTTTGTTTACTAGAAAATTTTGTTTTGCAGTAAAATATCAGCTTGTTTTAGGAAATCGCGAAATGCCAGTTATTCCGACCGCTTTGTCCTTGTTGGTCAGCTATCTTTCAGGAATTCTGATTCTGGGATTCAGTTCGGAAATGTACATGAAAGGAACGCACATGTTCTGGCACTGCGGCGCTGTCTTCTTTGCCCTGCCGCTAGCTGCCATACTCTTTCAGCCGGTCTTCTACAAACTTCAGCTTACAAGTGCTTATGAGGTCAGTTCAATTAGCAATTGCAGTGCAACAGTTACGTAATGGTGTTTTTGTCCATTTTCGGACCCCTACTGATAATCGCTCGTAATAATTCTCCGACATTCTTCCCTAATTACGTAATAATTTGACGACTCCGGCGAAATTTCAATTTTTTGAGAGTTGAAGCCAACATTTTTGCGTTCTATTCCATGTAAAATGACGTTGTTTATAAATAACATCTGTATACAGTACCATATTGATAATTTTCTAAATTTTCTTTATCGGTAACCTTCAATTATACGTATGTACAGTAGGTACCTTTCAACCCTGCTTTGTGCAGAGGACAACGCCCTCGTTTTTCAGAATGTGCTAATTTCACCAACCCTAGGCCTGCAGACGTAATCAGTCGTGCTAGAACGCTGACCTCTTGAAGGATTAAAAGCCATAATTATACCCTATAAATAGCGTGAGAGATCCGACCCGACAAACGGTTACATGTTTATATTTGAGGCCGGAAAATTCTGGTCTTTAATCTTAAATAAATAATAAGAATCGTGACAAAAATCTTTTCATTTCGATGCAAAATTGATGGAATGGAACTTTACTCGGCAAACTCGAAAATGGCTAGGCAGGCTTTTTTGGCCAACACTATATTTTTTCAGTATTTGGAGCTGCGATTTCGCTCACGGGCAATTCGGTTGATGGCCTCTCTCTTTTACATAACTTCAACGGTTTGTTATTTTCTTTTTCTTCAAAAGAAGATGTTTTGGCTTGTGTAAACAATTATTACCGTCTATAAAATTTAAATTTCTAGACAATTTATATTTCTATTGTCTTATACGCGCCGGCAATAGCTCTGAGTGGAGTTTCTGGTGTCCGATTAGAAGTGTTAATTCTGGTTTCCGGAATGGTGTGTACGGTTTACACCAGCTTGGTAAGTTCTATACATTATTTATTGTGTACAGTATCTACATAGATACAATACTGTACAGGGCGGTTTAAAAGCAGTGGTGTGGACAGATGCAGTCCAAGCTGTGATAATGTACGCCGGACTAATAGCCATAATAATCCAAGGAACAATAAAGGTGGGCGGGTTTTCAAAAGTCTGGCGAATTGCTTACCAAGGCGGTCGAATAATCACGGAGTAACAGAGTTGTTTTTGGCCAAAAGCTCTCAGTTTTGTGTCTTTTACTTGCAGCTTTTCTGCAGATCCGTTCACGTATATGAACTTCTGGTCGGTAATGATTGGCACGATCTGTGGTTGGACCATCATTTACGGCACCAATCAGACTTCTGTTCAGAGATACACCAGTCTGAGTTCGCTGAGAAAGGCTCAGTGGTAAATCAGTAAAGTACCGTAAAACTTCTTATAATAGCGCTGCGCAATTATTTTTTCGTGATTGCTTTTGGGGGCGCTAGTATTGGAGCGTGCGCGTTTATTATGTCAATGCTACATTGGCCATTTTCTGAAAATACGGAGTATTTTTGTCTTAAACACAAGCAATCTTTATATGAGTTTTAGTCTGACTAATGTTTGCAATCTTAATCAACGAAAATTGTCTCAAAGGAACAGAATTCTACATTGGAAACACGTACAAAGCGTTGATAGTAGTGCACGTGGGAGCGCTATTAATAGAACGGCGCTACTATTAGAGAGTGCGCGTTTATATTTTCGGGCTGTCCGTAAAGGGCGCTACTATTAGAGCGTGCGCTTTTATTAGAAGTTTTGCGGTAATAGCATAGTTTGACAGTTGACACTATCGAATTTATAGGTCACTTTTCTTGACCTTACCAGGCACCTGGACATTGTTTCCACTGGTAATCTTCTGTGGTCTTGTCATGTACAGCTTTTACGCTCACTGCGACCCTCTGACCTTAGGATTGGTGAAGAGCAGAGATCAGGTAAATAAGCAGTTTATACCAGAATAACGTGAAACCTTTCAGCTACTGCCATATTTTACCGTGGAAGTGTTGGGAAACATTTACGGGTTACCTGGTTTATTTATGGCTTGTTTGTACGCTGGAACTTTGAGGTACTGTATGTTTGATTCACTGATGTTACTGTATCTGCGTAATTTTAGTACAGTATCGAGCGGTCTAAATTCCTTGGCCGCAGTAACTTGGGAAGATTTCTTGAAACCTCAACTAGGAACAAAAATTTCCGAAAAGTCGGCAACATATCTAAACAAAGTTTTAGGTAAATAAATTTGTCAGTGCTATTAAGATTACGTAAAACTATTTTCAGCAGCCTCTTATGGTATTTTGGCTTTTTGTCTGGCAATACTGGCGCAACATTTAGGAGGCGTTCTGCAGGTATTAATTTAAACAATTTTTAAATCCTTAAATGGTTTTTTCGCAGGCTTCATTAACTGTTCTGAACGTTTTCACAGGCCCGGTTGGCGGCCTATTTTTGATGGGCGTTGCAATTCCATGGGTTAACAAGAAGGTACATACCAATTTTATAGAGCAAACGAAACGCTTACTTACTGTATTTAAGGGTGCCTTCGTAGGAGCTTTAACCAGCTTTGCAATAATGACTTGGATCTGTATTGGAGCCCAAACTATAAAACCGTACCGAACCAGTCTGCCCAGATCCATAACTGGTTGCAGCAATGAAACGTTAGAAACTGCACCGCATTATGCAAATATCACCACTACAATTGCCCCAGAGGATTTGGATCTGTGAGTTACATTGTACATGTAGCCATACAAGCAAATCTATGAAAAGACTGAAGCAATTTGTTTCAGGACTGGAATTAAGTACATCTATAAACTTTCCTACTTGCTCTACGGTGTCTGTGGTCTTATCATCGTAATATTTGTGGCAGTTCCTGTCAGCCTATTTACCGGTAATAATACTAATAATAATATGATACATCTCAATTAAATTATAGAAATTAATATTATCATTATTGAAAGTTCAATTTCAGGTGGGTTGAAGATCGAGGAACGCGATCTCGATTATGTTTTGCCGATCTTCAAGAAGTTCTTGAGTAAAACGAATAGAACACAGAAAAATTCGGAGAACAATGATGATGATAAACTCCGTTCTATTCAACTGGAAAAATTCTGAAGAAACTTTACGTATTTATTTATTTATTTTTCCTTTTTTCTATTATACATGAATCCGTTTCTCATTACTTTTTCTGTACATTTTGCTACCGCTATGTGTTAGAGATGTGCACGGGCCAGGCTGACAAAGATTTTGATGCATTTCTTAGCATGCCCTTTTCAGCTTTACTAAACGATCAACAACCCCGTCGTACTGTGCTAAATTAGTACATAGCTAAACAATTTAGTTTCTGCTTTGTCTTTACAGTCAATTTAGGCTTTTACACAAGTCCAGCTCAGGCTTTTGTTAAAGCTTCAGCTTAGCTTTGGCACTTGATATACACACAAACTGTTCATAAGTAGAATTCTCTTGTTATATACTGTACAGGATCCACCGAAAAAACAACCCCGCAGATTTTTCGCTGTAGCAACCGCAAATCTCTACCGATTTGAATGAATCCTTTTTCAAATGAAAGATAAATAAATTCTTAAAAGATTGCTGAACTTGTTATTGATTTCTGCTTAGTTCCTGAGATATACCCTCAAATTCCAAACCGTGATTTTGGCAGTGAACAAGAGGGATTTTATTCCGATGCACTTCATAATAAAACGGAATCCTACTACTGATGAGGGCTAGGAGGCTTTAGTTGTGACACACACGCTCTGTTTACTTTACGTGTAAAGTCTCCTTTAGCCTTCAGCAGTAGGAATCTGTTTTAGGTTTAGGTTAGGCTTTATTCAATCTCAGAACACGTCATCAAGAAGAAAAAAGCAAAAAACACGGTACGGTAGGTTAGTACATACATGTTATGGAGAAAGAGAGAGAGAGTACCAGGCAAAGCTATTACAGTACCCGTACAAGGTTAGAAGAATCAGTGGTAATTTTGGCACAGAAACTGGATGGATACATAGGAGCAGAGAAAACAGATGAATCAACCGAATTCCACAAAGGAAAGAAACGATTTGAACAACAGTATTTATAGAAATCGGTGCGGCTGTATACCCAATATATTGTTTCATCTCTCTTAGCCTAACCAGTTCCACCTGGCTGGCAGAAGTCTACACATGTTTTTACGCCGATTTAAATAAGATAATTACATGAAACATCATAGTCTTGTGAGTTTCTCGTTTTAAACACTAAAAATTCAATCAGCAGACAAAGAAAAGCTGCCAGAAAACTAACTAGAATCAAGAGAAAACAGCCGTAGAAGGATATCAGTAGTGTTGGAAAGTCCGGGGTTAAAAACATAAGTTCAGGTTCAAGTCAAGTCCAACATCGAAATTTCAGGTTCAAGTCCAGGTTCAAGTCCACCATCTAAAAAACCTGGACAATAGGTTCAGGTTCAAGTCCACTGATAATTTCAAGAATTGTTGAAATTTTGCACTGCTCGCAACTTTTCTGAGCTATTTAAGCCTGTCTACTAGTAATGAAAGACGAAAACAACATTTTATGGGGCAGTAGTTTCGTTTTCTCGCATATTCAGTTTGAAAAATCGGTGTAAAAACAAGAAATCACGAAAATTTTGTGCAATCCAACCGAAAATTTAACAAATTTTGCCTAAATTTTCACTCAAATTTTGAACCTATTGAGTGAGTTCAGTAAAACGAAACAGGTTCAAGTCCGACTGAAATAAAATAGGTTCAGGTTCAGGTTCAAGTCCACAGATTTCAGGTTAAAAACCTATTAATAAGTCCAGGTTCAAGTCGGACTTGCCAACAGTAGATATCAGACCGAGAGCACGAACCCCAACTGTTTTAGACTGCCATCTTAAAACACAAGGATCAGGTCCCATATACTTGGAGTAAACATTGAAAACAAATCCGTCATACAGTCGCGGAACAAGCCGATCAAATTTTGGCCTCCAGGTTGAATTCTTTCGAAACAAATAGGCCGTTGATATGCCGGCCATACTTTTGTCTAGTACATAGGTCAGGTCGCAATCTTGTCTAATAAACGAATTAGCATTATCTTCCAGCAAAGGAAATGCGAATTTTCCGCTCTGAAGCAGAGCCAGGATGCTTCGGTTTGCCAACTGTTCAAAAGGATTGACTTTTAATTTATTCAGCTCGGTATAGAATGGATGGCGCGAAAATTTTGCGCCCTCATACACAAAATTCCAGTCGGCCTGAACTAGAATTTTCATTTTTTCTTCTCTGATCAGCTCGAGAAGTTCATTGACGTTCTTAAACGGCTTCACCTTTTCAGATGCCATCAGGGAAGTTAAAAGTCCTCCTTGATACAAATTCATCGATACTACCGTAAACAGGCCCAACAGACTAATCAGGATTTTGCCTGACAGCCACGGAGGCGTGGGAATTTTGAAATGTCCCGTAAGAATGGTTAGTTCTTTGGTTTGATTTGGAATGAGCAAGAATAAACACAACACTAAAGTTGTTATAGTCGCTAAGACCAAGCTCCACAAAGAAAGATCGAAAACTTTAAACGGCATAAGAGCCGACTCAAGTAAAGTTAGTTGCTTTCGTTTCACTACAAAAACCGGGGCCCAACGAGCTACAGGTAGACTGTATTCCAAAAACTGCAACCTTTCTGGTTTGATCAAACTTAGACCAACCAACGTATCTATGGAGCCATTGAAAACAGCAGCAGAACTGGGACCGAACGAATGATTGAGGTGTTGCATCGCCTTAAACCGACTGATGTCCACCAGTTCACACTCAATGTCTACAAACGACATGAGAAAGGAGAATATCTCAACGTTAATTCCGGGCAGAGGGCAGTCAGTAGTTCGAAAAGCACACTGATTAATGAACGGTGGTTGAATGCCATAACCTACTCGTAGCACTGAGGACATTTTCAGGGAATAAACAGGGCGAAAATTATCAGAAAAGCCATTAATCTATTTACTAGCGGTGTTATGTTTCTGGTGCTAACACAAATTGGAGCTTTTAATCGCTAAAAGCTAGCTCAATAGCTACGTCTGACATACAGGAATAGGGGGGACTGGCTGCTACCTCCGGACGTGAACGGGAACCCCACATGGACGATTCTTCTGCCACGCAACTCTAGGGCCACAATTTTATTTGCCAAGTTTTTTCGAATTTCAGACACGAAAAATTAATTTAATTGTAATTGAAATTTACATAATTGCCCATTTCAAATTTCAATTCAATTAATTTAATTTAATTAATTTTTCCGGAGACCTTTGAGGGGGCCAACCCCCCCCCCGCCCCGCGACCCCAATTGGATTTTGACCAATTTGTGTGGATTATGTTTGGCCAGTTATGAACTAACTGTAAAGAAACTTCCAGGGGTCCCACGCTTCTGTGGCTGTAGTTAAGGGCGAATATTTGCAAAAAATCGAGGGGGCCATTTTTGCCATTTTTGGTATATTTTGCAAAATATGTCGCTAACCGGGCACGATACGGAAAAAGTTGAGTGGGGATTTAAAGTATTTTGAAATAGCTATCGATAGGTGCGCAAGCGAAAGCTGTCGGTTTAGAAATGCCCAAGCGGCACACGTTTGAATTTGGGTCGTTAGAGGTCCAAAAATTGGCCAAAAAACGGCTAGCGAAAATCTTATGCTCTTCTCATTTTGACTCAATTTATGCGGGTGAACTGACAATTTGACGTGCAGACAAATCTCCCGGTAGGGGTCAGTAGCTTCATATTGGAACTGTCGTTTCAGTCTGATCGCCTGTGTTATCTCGAATTTTGGTAGCGGCCTACAGATCTTCAATAATTGCCTGTGGTCTTTTTCACTCTTTCTATTTGGATGTTCTGTTGTATTGTACAAAATGTAAGAAGAAACTGAAGGAAAGCTAATTGATAGTTTGGAAAGATCTAAACCCAGTTCCTCTTATTTTATCTAATCATTGCTGGTGGATTTTTAATGTGATAATATAAATTTTGTTTGTGTTCTTCTGGTGAATATCTTCAGTATGTCAAGCAATCAAGGGTATCCAAGGAATGTTTACCCAAATAATATACTTATTCACATGAACATTCTGAAACACATTACCAAACACAAACGGTATTCAAAACGTTTTTTTTCTATTTGGTCAGGAATAAAAACATCGAATGTGTACTAACGATATACCATAGATAAAAACATAATAGTAAAGCCTCAAAATACTTGAAGCTAACCGAATTTAATTCGTAGAGACTGAGACTCCTGTTTTTTGGTAATTTTGGCAAAAAATCTACACAAAAACTGCATCGCAAAACATAGTACACATTGTTTTCGAATACACATCCAAAACTACAATACCAAACAACAGTACACTACTATGCGATTTATATGGTTCGTACAATGTCATACCAAGTCTTCACCAGACAACTCAAGTGTATCTTTTGTATAGAGTTCTCCAACGATACCTAAAACTGATCCAATTTCGAGAGTGGTACTCGATTTCAGATTGAATTTACACAAAACTTATTCAAGCCAACTGTTACTCCTCTATTTGCTGCCATTGGTATTCCGTTTGTAGTGATTATTTCTCTGCGATCCCTTCTTCCCTTCCGTCAATCGACCGTTCAGATTGGCACCCAATGAGGGTCGAATTTTGAGGATTCCTCTGCCCAGCCAGGTCTTGAACAATGCTACGCGATACTCAGTGGTGAAAATTAGATGACAACCCTAAAATCTCCAGAATATAAGCAGAACTAAGCGATGAGTCGTTTACCATAGCCAAAGTTCCGTTATACATTACCAGACAGGGACTGACCAGAATGGAAAAGGTCAAAAAAGCCAAATTGGGAGCCAGCACATATGACCAAGCCTGTTTGGCTTTCATTTGCTTCTCCGATTGTCCGCTGAACCAACGATATATGGCTCTATAGTGCAGAGGACTCAACACTAAAAAAGCGATTGCTTCTATAATAGAAATCGCTATATTTAGGCCAACAGTGCCAATCAGCAGATTTCTGTAATTTTTCTCCTTTTTCATAGCTTCTTGCTTCTCCTTCATCTCTCGCTCTGTCAACTTCTTCTTTTTCTTCTGCTCACTCTTTAGTGGATTCTTCTTGTAAAGGCGCCACATAGAAAGGGCGGCCACAATCTGGGTCACGGTCAGTATCGTCAGTATGTAACTGGGGTAACTAGAAGCGTACCGCCCCCCAGCGAAGGTTGGGTCTGAGATGCCCAGATATTGGTTGAGATGTTCTCTGATTGGATTTCCGACAGCCGGATAGGCCACTATCGGACCAAGAACTACTAGAACAAATAGACAAAGAGCCAGCGAGATGCGCTTGCTTCTCTGCTGCTGGTCAAAGGTCATGTATTCAAGAGGATCGTTCATAGCTGCATGTCTGTCATGGATCATAGCTGTGAGGAAAGATTGGTTTAGCAGCATGAACAGCTTCTCCAGAGCTGGGCCAACCGAATAAAAGTTGATGTAGTGAGCGATAGGACAGACGTGGTGGTTTGAGAAGAGGAAATAGTGGTGTAAAGCTCTGGTGGTGAATTCAGTGTTTCTCAGGATAACCATCACCGATACCAACATGTCTGTGAGAACTTCTCCGAGGTGAAAGTATATAGAGGCTCCTCTGTCTTTGGATAGCATTTTCCGCAGCACCAACAAGTTTCCGGTGTTGACGGTAGTAGAAATGGGCAGTGAAAGATAGGCCAGCCAATAACTGCCGCTTTTTATATCTGACTTCAAGTTTTGATAATCGATTTGGATTTGTTTGAAGGGTCGTTTGCGCGAAGGGGTGGTGTGTTCGAATTTTTGGCTGTGGTGCTTCATCCAGTAGGCTATGAATGAAAGGTAGAACTGCGGGTAGTCGGTCAGTTTGCAGGTTTTGTTGCAGTTCAAGCTCATTTCGTAGTCTAGCCATGACTGGATCAGTGTCCGAAGCTGGTTTTCTTCGTGCTTAGCTATTTTTCTCTTCACCGGTTGGGATGCATTGCATTTAACTGCGGCTTTCCTGTAGCTGAGAGGTTTTGAACCGGTTTCGTACAGACATTCGAACAGTCTGCACTGTTCTTCTTGCCTAAAACATCTAGTGTAAAAGATTTATTAAATTAAAAGAGCTAGTTTACCACTTATTGTTCTGTGCTTGCCACTGGAGATTGGCGTACTGATTTCTGGGGAAATTCCAGAAAGATTTGTTAGTGGCCGAAACTGACCAGAAAAGAAGAGAAAGTCCAAAGCAGAGATATGAAGTGGTCATTCTTTATTAGAATGACTTGTTTACTTTAGCTTCCTTTAGCCGAACAGTTTTAATTGCTATGAGTCAGGTGCAATTTTGCTTCAAGCTGGACCGAAATTGCTTACAATTTAGAAACGGCTTCCTAGGCAACATTAACGTAGTGCAATTTGCCAAGTCAATTGAGAATAACAACAATTTGAGCATGCTAATATACATACATTTTAAGAAAGAGTGGTCTGGCGGTTTTTGCAAAATAACTCCTTATGGAAGCGTTGGAGCGCTTTTTGCCTCATAACCAAAGTTGTAGAGGGGCCCGAGCACGGTACCGTTACCCGGTAACGCAAATTTGCGCGACGAAAAAATCAGCTTTTGGGTTGTATCCCAATACCCAATACTTGCGTAGCTGGGCCAAAAATTGTATTTCAGTGAAAAGGTACAGTACATTCCAGTTGTGTACAAAGTATTTTTTGTACTGCGATTAAAATTTTTAAGAGGCCTGGTTGGGCCACTGCCTTTGAAAAATTAGCTTTAAGTAGTGTTGTTTGGTATTGGATTTTCCGAATGTGTATGTATGTGTATACACATTAACTGTCAAATGTGTATGGTAATTTGTGTATACACATCCAACAAAACAATGTGTATTTTTGTGTATATTTGTGTGTATTGTACTGAAAATGCAATTTTTTAAGCCACAAATACTAGAAAAAAAATCAAATTTCTCTAAATTTGCTGTTTGAAAGCAAGGACATGTTTGAAACTGAGTTAATTGAGACCATTTTAATGCTTTATGAGAATATCTACTGTTTATCAGGGCAGGAAAAACATGAAAATTTTAGGTTTCTGCGACAAACTTTGAGGACTTTTGCTGATCAAATACACATACACAAAAATACACATTGTAAGCACTGTTTGTGTATGGTAATGTGTATCTGAATTTTCAATGTGTATGTGTATGTGTATACACATTCAAAAAACAATGTGTATTTTTGTGTATGGTAAATGTGTATGTGTATACACAAACAACAGTAGCTTTAAGAAAGCCATTTTGGGCGTAAAATTAGCAGAAATTACATGCATGCCTATTATGGCAAACTTCAGTAAACCAGCAAAGTTTAATCTCCTTCCTTATTCGTACGCAAATCGTTCACACAAGACATCATTGGAAGAGCGATAAGGCACCAAATCTGGCAAAAAAAGAAAAAAGTACAGTAGCATAAAGACACGCCAGTGTCCGTTGGTTAGTAGAAGAAAAAATTTACATATTATTATTAATTAATACAGTTCTCACACAGGCACTGACTAGGCCTCTCCTCTCTAAAGCACTTCAAAGAACATACACAGACTGACATAAACTGGCCCACCTATAGTACAGACGCCTCTCGATATGCATAATAATAATAATATTGGTTAGCACTGCTATACCAGCGAGTCTTTTAAACGGAATAAATCAGTTTTCACTCGAATCTTAATTGCACTCAGCATCATGGAACCGCAGAGAAATCAGTTGGTCGCAACAACAGAATACACATAGAGAGAAAGAAATAAGGAGTAAAATAATACCACAGAGATCGCGCGCAGTAAATCGTCCTAGAAACACAACCGATGCGAAGAAAAAGTGCCAAAAAGTCACGCTTGTAAATCTTTCTTACTATCTACAGACAGAGGTTAAACCGAAAACACCGCAAACCAGTCGATTGAGCAGGGCGGGTAGGGTAGGTAGCTCAGCTAAATGTTCACTGCCAGGCCCTCGACACGCGGCTTCCAAAGGCCAATCGTACAGTCGCTGAAACTCTTTAAACTACAGTCAGACACTTCCGGTATGTTGCAAGTTGTTGTCCTTTCGGACTAGGAGTAGCCAACTGCTATAGACACAAGGTCCGGCAGCCTCCTTAACAACAACCCTCCCCTTTGCTGTCGGTGTGTGCAAGACAGCTAAGGTTTGGTTGCCATTTATCTACTTGCCATTGCTTAGGTGCCCCTAGCCTAGGTACCGGTACCATACAGGCTTTGACCTACCGCCCTAAGGCGGCCGCTACCCCCTCAGGAATTTTTAGGAAAAATTTTGTATAGAAAATTATGATAAAAGCATGCCTAGATTAAGTGAAAATAAGCTCAGAATAGCTCATTTTAACCTATTTTAGCGAAAAATAAGCCTAAACACCTTAATTTCAGTAAAAAATCGGACTTTTTAGCTTACGATCCCCTAAACCCCTTCAGACACCACTACCCCCCTAAGCCCCCTCAGGATTCAGAAATTTACCACCTCTCAACCGAAATGCTAGCCCATGCCTGGACAGCACCATACAGTACCCCTACCCATGGTCATGAGTGCAGGTACCATATATGGTACGAAATCTAAAGGGCGTGCCTGGTACCATGGTACCAGCACAGTGAACCAACACGGGGTATCATCGATGCCAAATGGTACCACTAGCTTAGGTACCGGTACCATACATGGTATCAGTGACATAAACGGCGTTAAGTTATAAAATACGGCTGAGTTATAAAATAGCCTCGAGCTAACTCAGTCCTTCTTCCCTTGTCATTAAGATATGCACTGTAGAGTTTCTTGTGATACTGTCTGTACGTACTGTATGTACATTGTCTGGGAAGTAAAATTTCTTTCTTTCTTTCTAAGTGCCTGACTGTATTAGGTGTGTTGAATGAACGCAAATAAGGAGTCTACCTAGAAGCAGAAAATAAGAGCTGATCATTGACGGACAGGTCGTTGACTGAATCAGAGTGGGCCTTGATTTCGCAGAGACTCTCCTCTATTGAGCTCGTGTTCCATAGCTTCAGCATTCCCTCCCGACACGAAGTAGCTAGGATGCTGCAACAGACGAACGGGTTATTTGAATAGTGAGAGCAATAGATACCTGTGGAAGGGAGAGGGCAGCAGAGTCATTCCGAGTATCCAGGACTTGTGAGCATGCCGTTTCATGTACATTCGCTCCTGAGTATTCAAGTTCCACTTCATTAGGTTCTGAAATTTATACTTCCTAATATGACAGACAGACAGACAGACAGACAGACAGACAGACAGACAGACAGACAGACAGACAGACAGACAGACAGACAGACAGAGACAGACAGACACAGACAGTGACAGACAGGTGACAGACAGTAGACAGACAGTGACAGACAGACGACAGAGACAGACAGTGACAGACACAGACAGAGACAGACAGACAGAGACAGACAGTAGACAGACAGTGACAGACAGACAGACAGTGACAGACAGACAGACAGAGACAGACAGTAGACAGACAGTAGACAGACAGTGACAGACAGTGACAGACAGACAGACAGAGACAGACAGTAGACAGACAGTGACAGACAGTGACAGACAGACAGTGACAGACAGTAGACAGACAGTGACAGACAGACAGTGACAGACAGTAGACAGACAGTAGACAGACAGTGACAGACAGTGACAGACAGACAGTAGACAGACAGTGACAGACAGACAGTGACAGACAGACAGTGACAGACAGACAGAGACAGACAGTGACAGACACAGACAGTGACAGACAGAGACAGACAGACAGAGACAGACAGTAGACAGACAGTGACAGACAGACAGTGACAGACAGACAGAGACAGACAGACAGAGACAGACACAGACAGAGACAGACAGACAGAGACAGACACAGACAGAGACAGACACAGACAGTGACAGACAGACAGAGGCAGACACAGACAGTGACAGACAGTGACAGTCAGACAGAGACAGATACAGACAGACAGTGACAGACAGACAGAGACAGACAGTGACAGACAGACAGACAGAGAGTGACAGACAGACAGAGACAGAGACAGACAGAGACAGTGACAGACAGTAGACAGACAGTGACAGACAGACAGTGACAGACAGTAGACAGACAGACAGAGACAGACAGTAGACAGACAGTGACAGACAGACAGTAGACAGACAGTGACAGACAGACAGAGACAGACAGTGACAGACAGACAGACAGTGACAGACAGACAGTGACAGACAGTAGACAGACAGTGACAGACAGACAGAGACAGACACATACAGAGACAGACAGTGACATACAGACAGACACAGACAGAGACAGACAGTGACAGACAGACAGTGACAGACAGACAGAGACAGACAGTGACAGACAGACAGAGACAGACAGTGACAGACAGACAGAGACAGACACAGACAGAGACAGACAGTGACAGACAGAGACAGACAGACAGTAGACAGACAGACAGTGACAGACAGACAGTGACAGACAGTAGACAGACAGTGACAGACAGTAGACAGACAGTGACAGACAGTAGACAGACAGACAGAGACAGACAGTAGACAGACAGACAGTAGACAGACAGTGACAGACAGACAGTAGACAGACAGTGACAGACAGACAGTGACAGACAGTAGACAGACAGTGACAGACAGACAGTAGACAGACAGTAGACAGACAGTGACAGACAGTAGACAGACAGTGACAGACAGACAGAGACAGACATTGACAGACAGTGACAGACAGTGACAGACAGACAGTAGACAGACAGTGACAGACAGTAGACAGACAGTGACAGACAGTAGACAGACAGTAGACAGACAGTGACAGACAGACAGAGACACACAGTGACAGACAGTGACAGACAGACAGAGACAGACAGTGACAGACAGAGACAGACAGTGACAGACAGAGACAGACAGTGACAGACAGACAGACAGTGACAGACAGACAGACAGTGACAGACAGACAGACAGACAGACAGACAGACAGACAGACAGACAGACAGACAGACAGACAGACAGACAGACAGACAGACAGACACAGACAGACAGAGACAGACAGACAGACAGAGACAGACAGAGACAGACAGACAGACAGACAGACAGACCTGGTCTCTGGAAGTGCTGAAGAGAAAATGTGCCTGTCCGGCAGCCTGGGACCCAGTAGTGAGACAGGTGAGGCCGTCGTAGTGAGGGGGATTGAAGGTGTGTTCGGAGGTGAAGATGCCTGAGTCGGTTCTGGCCAAATCGTACGACTTTATGTAGTGGTCACGCGACCCTGTTAGCACATGCCGATCGAGCGTGGTGGCCAAACAGCTGACCTCCGAACGCGGTTGAGCAGCATTGACCAATTTACCAATGGTTTGGAACCTGAAATCAGCTCAGTTCGGCTTCGCATCAGCTTTATCTTTCTCTGACTTTCTCAGGTCCCACAATCGAACGTCGGCTCTGGCAGCGGTGAGTAGGTAGTTTTTGTCGGCCGTCAGTTCAATCGTATTAACGAGACACTCATTCTGAGGTACCGTAGTCAGACGCGACTTGCTGACGCTGCTTTGTTCGCCGTCCACGGTCAGACCCGACGAGCTGCAATTAGAAGTGACTGTTTTGACAGGGGCAGGTTAGCACGGAGTTCTTTAATAAATATAAATCTATGCCTTTCTGAATGTTAGCAACACAATTACATACAGGGTGTGTTAAAAAATCAACCTAAGCGATTTGTTACTTTAGTAACCGTAAATCTCAACCGATTTGAATGAATCTTCTTTTTTGAATGAAAGACAAATAAATTCTTGACCGATTGGTGCAATGTTCATTTAGATACTCTGCTTGGTTCCTGAGATAGTTGGCCTCTAAATCAAAATAGAGATTTTGCTAATGCGAATTTTATTATTCCCTTGTACAATCAGGCACTTAACGCCGTTTATGGTACCGACACCATAGAAGCTGCCGGATGGTGATGGCACCATATGGTACCACTACCATATATGGTACGAAATCTGAACAGAGTGGTACCATAATACCATATTATGGTACCGGTACCGCTAACAACGCGAAGGTAGGGGTACCATGGTACCACCACAGGCCCCGAATGTGGGGGTACCATGGTGTCGGTACCATAAACGGCGTTAAGTGCCTGACTGTAATAATAAAACAGATTCCTACTGCTAAGGGTTAACGTAACAAGCTTATACTAGTGACACACACGCTTGGTTACTTAACCAGAAAAGTGTCATTAGCCAACGGCAGTAGGATACTGTTTTATTATGAAGTGCCCTTCTTCACTGAAAATCCTGTTTTCAATTTGAGTGCAAATATCTCAGGCAGGCAGGAACTAAGTAAAGTATTTTGATAAGATTTCTCCTTCCAACAATTTGTCTACCTTTGATTTAAAAAAGGATTCAATCGAATCGGTTGAGATTTGCGGTTGCTACAGCGAAAAGTCTGCTGGGTTGTTATAATGACTGTTTGTTCACTACCAAAATCAGTCTTTCAAATTTGATGGCAAATATCTCAGCAACCAATTAGAGTATCTTAACGAAAATTTCATCAATCTTCCAACAATTTATTTGTCTTTATTTCAAAACAAGATTCATTCAAATCGTTTGAGCTTTACACTATTTACAGTAAAAAAATTGTAGGGCTGATTTTTTGGCACACCTTGTATTTGCGGTTAAAAAATTCGCAGAACAAAAGAAAAGAAAAGAAAAGAGAGAGGAGGTAAGGAAAATAAAGTCAAAGCTACTTTAGAGTTTTGACGCAGCAGCCGGTGCGAAGATCCCAGACCTTGACGTGTGCCATGCTGACCGTAAATACCAGCTGACCATGACCGATCTTTACACAGTGCACGTTGTTGGGATGCACACCGAAACAGAGGGTCTCCTGACGTCTGCGTAGGTCCCACACTTTACAGTAGCGGTCTAAAACCAGCAACCCTACAGTCTCAAACAGAAGCTGATCGAGTGACATTTGGGCTGAGGCGGTTGGGTCTTAAAATTGTGAGAGGCTTTGTGGCGAGGGGAGATGTTTTTAAGCATAAAACAGTCAGGCACTTAACGCCGTTTATGGCACCGACATCATATAAGGTGCCAGTACCATATAAATGGTACCACCACAGTCGCCGAACGTGGGGCACCATATATGGTACCGGTACCATGGTACCACTACCCTCGGTACCGGTACCATATGGTGTCGGTACCATAAACGGCGTTAACTGCCTGACTGTAAAACTTCGATTTTGGCTAAAATCCTTCCCTTCTTTATTGCGAATTGTTGTTACACTAGTTTAACAGAAGTGTTTTTGAAGGTTGAAGCATTATTTTACTAGAGCACTTTACATGAAACAATATCGGAAAATCCAATACCCAATACTGAAGACCCCAATATTTTTCAAAATGAGTAAAAAATTTGAATTTGTTGAACTGCCGCCTATACGGGGGTCTGGTCTAAGTCGGCTGGGGGCAGACCCCCTGTTACATGTATGTATCTTGTTTAACCTTTACTAGAGTATAAACCATATATGCAACCAACAGGTTGTTCGCCAACGGGGGCTGGTCCGAATTCTGGTGACCCGGGTAAAGTACAAAAAACGCTCAAAATCGAAAAAAGTACAATTTTCGGCTAAAAATCGTAAAAAGTGCTAATTCGTGCTCAAATCGTTATTTAGAGGTAATTTAGTATCTTATGGTAAATTCTACAACAAAATTGCAAAAATTTCAAGAGAAATCGGGGGTCTGGCCTATGCAGGAAGGGGACAGACACTCTGTTTACGCACAAAACCCCAACTAAGTTCGTCCTCTAGTTGTATTTTTTTCAATACCACCTAACGAGAACACAAGTCTCAGAGCCTGAGGGGCTAACAACCCTGCCCATGTCTGGGTACATCTCCTTAATACAATGAAAGTAAAAAATACCTTTAGAGCCGGAAACAAAAATCTCTCCTTTAGCAGCCACCGATAAGACCGGTTTGGAATGGCCTTTGGCTACGGCCACACACCGGAGAGGAGCACCATTGCGCTGCAGCTTATTATTCGGGTAGTCTTCAATGTAGCCCACCTCACTGAAACCAAACCTCATTCACCTTTCTGGTAGACAATAGCAACAGACACTATCTATTAGAGCGATCGTTTGCAAGCAATTAATTAGCATAATGCGGTGCAAAGAGTGAGCCGGCCACTACCTCATATCGACGTCCATATCGGCGTCGTGGGTGGTCTGCAGACGCGAGAAGACACTGCGTGACTGAGGCTGCTGCTCTTGGGGTCGCTTGCGCGGCGATTTCTCCGGACAACTGACAGTCATTGTACTGAAAGGAAAGAAGCAAACCCGTGGCAAAGAGGGAAACCGATTGCAAGCAGGTCCAGCACCCGTACAGTAGGACAGTGGCACAGCACAGGCTTAACATGCATTTTGAGAGAAAGTCAACTTAGCTTTAAGGCAAGATGTATAAGCCACATTTTTGGGGACCTGGCTGGTATCCAATTATGTTAAAATAGATGTCAAACGAACACCAACGGTGCATGTTCAAAGATCAGTGACCCCTAGAACCGGAGCTACACCCCTTCAAAGTTGGGTGGGTGGCCACTTTTGGGTCATTTTCTGAAGTTTAGCTCACCACTCAATCGTTCCGCTAGATACAGAATTGGTTTGCAAACCTTTCGATAGCCCTTACACTTGCCTTTCCGCCAATGCGTACTACGCTTCTAGAACGTAACCGGTTAACGAGATATTCTCCAAAAACTACGAAATTTAGGGAAATTACTACTCGATTTTTTCCAGAAAAATTGATATAACTTCTGTCACAATAGCAGGGGGAAGCGAATGCTTGCACAAAAGATGCAATACAAAATGCCAAACAAAATGAACTTATTTCGTATAACAAATTTTGGGGGTAGGGGAGGGTGTTTTGCGATTTGAAGACAGTTGAGAAAAATTTGTTTGCTCATAATGAAGCACAAATCAGCCATTCTGATGCAGTTTTACTCGCTGATTACGAATATAAAGTCTGTTTGGCCTGATTCCTTTTGATTCGAGAGAAATTTGCAAATATCGAGCAGCTGTATTTCTAAAGTGGCACTACACATTTGCATGGGCAAGAACCTTGCTGGAATGCAGTTTTTATTGTGTAGTTTTTGCTGCTAATTCCGAAAATAACCATAGTTTTGAAAGCATTCAGTTTGAAACCGTTTGACATCTATTTGATCGGATACCAGCCAGTTCCGCGAAAAAAATTACTTGAACATCCCAAGTTGACTTTCTCACAAAATGCATGTTAAGGTCTATTCATAATGGTGTAAAAGAAAATCCCCCGGCGGCTTAGGACGACATGTTTGTAATCCGCACCAGGAAGATGAGTTTGTGCGTATAAGTATAATCAACATGTCGCCCCGGCCATTATTTGTCTACACGGCTATGAATAGACCTTTAGGTAGGCATTTCTCAGGCAGTATACATAATATGGTTTGTTAACCCACCCACCCGAACCTGACTTTATAGAGCTAAATTTCGGGGGCTGGTAGGTAGAGTTCTAAAATTCGCTCAAAAATGTTGTAAGCTAAAAATCGCTAAAACGAGCTAATCTATTAATAGGCAATTTTGGATGAAATTGTGCAGAAATAGGCGCAAGCAATAGCCGAAAAAGGAGTACACCCGGTGGAAAGAGAAAAAACCTTCACCCGAGTTTTTAGAAACCTGCTGACCTACAAAATACAAGTGTAGTAGCGGCTAACAAATTATGTAGCTCAGAAATCACCAACTTTTAGTTTAAAATCCCTTTAAATGGTAGTTGGCAACCGAATCTGGCATTTCCGCTACTGATAGTTAAGAGAAATCGGTGAAGAAAGAGAAACAAGAAGCACAACTCACGGAGAGATGACGATCTTAGACGAGCTGGTCCAAGCCGGGCGTCGACTGCTGAACGAACCGATCGTGTTGCGTACTTTAGTGTTGCGCACGAACGAGCCCAGACTGGAACTGGAGTGAGGCTGGTGGCTGAGCGGTCGCGAGGAGGAGGGTGGAGGGTTGAGCAGCTGCGAAGACGACGAACTAGTGTGCAATGGTCGCTGGCGAATCCTGAACCAACGCTTACAACTGACTACTCGCACCGTACACTAACTGTTCTTTAGAAATCACTCGAACGGCTGATTTTGAAAAGCTTCAGCGCAATCTATTATTTTGTTTCAAGCCAACTCGAAACACAAATTAGAGGGTGGGCGACCTACAGGTGTTAGAGTGTCTGATACAGACAGACAGACAGACAGACAGACAGACAGACAGACAGACAACTAATCGAATAGTCTAAAAACTTTTTGATCGTCTACTCTCTGAATCGATTCTTGTTGACTGGAAACAAAATAATAAATTGCGCTGGACCTTCTCATAAGCAGCCCTTGGAGTGAACGAACTTATACATCTGCCACCCGGCTGGCACTGGCACTGTCTAATTCACTAGCAACCACTCAATTTAGACTTTCGTGGACCAACAAAGTGCCAACTAGCTAATACCGGGATCCCTCCTGTTCGCCGAACACCATTCGCCGAAACTCTGTTCGCCGACCACCATTCGCCGAAACACTATTCGCCGACTGCACCATTCGCCGAATGTCTGTTCGCCGAATCGAAAAAATATTTTTATGTACTATATGTTTTGCTGCCTTGTCAAGTTGAATAGAGGCTATTCGGTAAATACAGAGGGTGCGTTAGCCGCCCACAGGCTGATTGGTACAGTTGGCACCGCCAGTTTTCATACATACGAGTATAGAAAAGATACAGGGAAATAACAACAACAACCGATTGATGACACGCTCATACACGTTCCACAATCGAGGAGGGAACATGGGAAGGCGTCTTCCACGACCAACGCGGTTTGGCCGGCCGATGTATGTGTCTAACATCAGCTTGAACTCGCGCTATCACAGCAGTCGTACCTTCACGAGTAGCGGTCGCCAACTGCTTCAGCTCAGTGCGGGCCTTAGCGACTTCCAGCTTAGCTGGATCTGGCGCATGGTTATGGCCGTTCGAGACACGGTCCACCTAAACTCATCAGCATGGTACTCAGCCACTAGAGCGCGAACAATACCTGAAAAACCCAATACCCAATACCAGTTCGCACTCTATCAGCCACCATAGTAGCGATTTACCAAAAAACGCCTAGTGAGAAGAGGAGCCAAATTATACAACCCTGCATATGGTGTAGAGAAATCTGTGATACTAGCCCAGTATGAAGCTGCGTATT
Source organism: Sabatieria punctata (assembly GCA_030248155.1). Classification (NCBI taxonomy): domain Eukaryota; kingdom Metazoa; phylum Nematoda; class Chromadorea; order Araeolaimida; family Comesomatidae; genus Sabatieria; species Sabatieria punctata. The sequence continues at coordinate 8,741 of JASANB010004959.1, read as the reverse complement.
GCGTACCTCTCCTTCTCTGGCGATCAACCGGCCTTTGCAGCCCTCTCCTCTACTTTGGCATCTCCAGTACGCCGTGACGCCGTCATTGTTCCTCTTATCTAACACATAGACTTGACCTTCGTGAAGCAGGGTTTCTCGGCCACGCTTTGTTTTGATAGTCCCGGCCATCACACACATCATCGTAAGTCACAAGACGTAAGACAATTACATGGATAATGACAAGGTCACTTGCTAAGAGTTCTGTATGTCCTCAGGCTTCACAAACAATTGACAAATCAGGTCAAACGGCCAGTGGCCAGCTACAGCGCCCTCTGTATGTATTTACCGAATAGCCGCTATTCGACTTGACAAGGCAGCAAAAGCTACAGTGCATGAAAATATTTCATGCGATTCGGCGAACAGTCATTCGGCGAATGGTGCAGTCGGCCAATAGTGTTTCGGCGAATGGTGGTCGGCGAACAGAGTTTCGGCGAATGGTGTTCGGCGAACAGACCCCAACCCGCTAATACCAACCCGGTAGACCTTTGCCAATCTGCCCCCAGTCTGAATTGCGTCATTGACTGACAGTGATTTAGAAAGTGCCACCCAAGTGGCAGGGGTATAACAGTCAGGCACTTAACGCCGTTTATGGTACCGACACCATATAAGGTGCCCCCACGTTCGGCGACTGTGGTGGTACCATACGAAATCTGAACAGAGTGGTACCATATATGGTACCAGTAACGGTAACCACGCGAAGGTGGGGGTACCATATATGGTGCCGGTACCTTATATGGTACCACCACAGGCCCCGAAGGTGGGGTACCATATGGTACCGGCACCATATGGTGACGGTACCAAATATGGTGCCGGTACCATACGGTACCACTACCTACGGTACCGGTACCATAAACGGCGTTAATGCCTGACTGTATAAATTGCCCTTAAGATTGGATGAGTGGAAAATCAGTAGGCCTCACCTTGGAGGAATGGGAGGCGGAGGCATCAGTAAGTTAGGCTCAATGGAGGAAGCGGATTCAGTCGAGCGTTGGCTAAGCACCGGATTCGGTTCATCTGGGGTCGGCGAGTTTGACCTGGTCAGTGAGCTCTGTGCTTCGAAGCTGAGGTCCTCCATCAGCGTGTCCAGTTTCGGCACCGGTTCGTCCATAGGGTACAACAACTCGTCAGGGGTCTTGGTTCGCCGGCGAACCTTCTCAGAGGCCGACTGATGGCGGAACAGCTCCGACGACCTGCAACCAGTCACGTGACACGGTTAGGGACAACACTTGCCAATATCCAATAATACTCAAATTATCTTAAAAATTACATGCATTATTAACTTTTGCGCTAAACAACTAAGACCTACATAGTTAGCAGAAATTATGCGATGCGTAATTTCTTATAGTGGCCGGATTACAAAGTAGCAGACCAGCAATTAGATTTTATCTTTGTAACTAATACAAAAAACAAAGTTTTTACCATTTACCTAATGATACAGAATGTAGCTGCTGACTGAAATACGATTTTTAGCCCGGTCGTTCAGCGAATAGCCTTCGACCGGGACCGGAACTTTTACAAGTCAAGATAGATACGGTATGGATTAAAAACTGTCTTCCCTTTTTTGAATTTTATTCAACAAATCCTTATCGACTACCTAGGCTCAAATTTTCAGCAAAATTAACAACACAACTGGCTATAAACTGTGCACGTTTAGCGCGAAAACTCCATCTGGTGCAGGTTTTGTTAGCGATAAATTGATCTACGGAAATTCTAATTTTTTTCGGTAATACAAAGACTATGACGTTGAAACTTGCAGGAATGATTGGTATATAACATACCGACTGAGCAGCCCTCTAGCTCAAAGGGCACAAAGCTAAAAATGAGCTTTTCAGGCACTTAACGCCGTTTATGGTACCGGTACTTAGGCTAGTGACACCATATAGGGTACTGGCACCATGTATGGTTCTCCTACGTTCGGCCACAGTGGTGGTACCATAATTATGCTGCCCCTACCTTACCTTGGCACTACTGTTATTTAAATATATTAATATTAAAATAAAACTATTATTAATAGTGCCATTTTAATAGTATTAAATCTATATTAATATTAAAATAGAGGGCCTACTATTATATTAAATTAAATTAAAAATACACAGACGGGCTGAATATTAAAATTTATTTTTAATAGTATTTTAATAGCATTTTAATAGTTTTAAACCTTGTTTGACAATTAAGGAAGGTGTTACCTACATATAATACTATTTAAATCATAAGGTTATGACAGAAAATGACGAAAATTGAAGAATTCTGACTGCCCCTGAATCTCGAATCTGTTTTCAGTTGCAAATAGTAGAACCTTTCTCACTAATACGCATGAATGACAAAAGGACCTGAATCTAGTCAATAACCTATGTTAGTCTTTCCTTTAAAAATTTTCGCTTTAACTACTGTATCTGTACTGCATCAATAGTTTTTATATGGCTAGGCTGTGTTCAACAAATGCAATTTAAAAACAGGTTAAGACAGAGTCATTTTAAAAAATAGTTATAAATTTCCACAGAAAAATGCTTCTGAGTTGCATCTCAGCTTAAATTTTCAACTAACACTAGCAAATTCAAGCAAAAGATGTTGATTTGCCGGTTCGCTGAAGTGTCTCCAGAACTTTTCGACTGCATTTTAGAATATACTATTAAAATGCTATTAAAATACTATTAAAATTGTTATTTAATAGTATTAATATTAAATCTAAATTAAAATTAACAGGGGACTATTATATTAATATTAAATTAAAATTACAATCGGCTAGTTCTATTATATTAATATTAAATTAAAATAAAATTTCACTATTAAAATTACAGTACTTGGCACTGGTACCATATTTATTATTGTACCGCTCTCTTCAAATTCTGTAACATATGGTACCAACACCAATGGAATGGCCATTGGTAGGGTAACCATACATGTAACAGGAGGTCTGCCCTACCCGACTTAGGTCAGAGCCCTCCTGAGACGATTTTTCCGACCCCCTCTCCGATTTTCTGGCAAGTGATTTTTTTAGCAAATTTTGCCAAAATCGCCTGTAAAACAGCACTTTTTAGTTGTTTTTCAGTCCAAATTAGCGATTTTTGACGATTTTTACTCGTTTGAGCGTTTTTTGTGCCCGACCCCCTCCTTGGAATTTGGGCTCAGACCCCCTTCAGCGGATCACCTGTTACATGTATGGGGGTAATATGTATGGAACCACCACAGTGCCCGGACGTGAACGTGGTACTATGCAACTAGGTAGCCTAATGGTACCGTTAAATAGTGCCACTATCACAAACGGCGTTAAATGCCTGACTGGAACTCAACAAATTTTCTTCCAAAAAGAACTAAAAATCAAAATTAGCACCACTCAGCATCGGTCGATCGCTAAGAGCAAGTCAGTTATCGGATACTGCGTGTTTCTGCTATTTTGACACTCTGAGTGCTCGAAACCTAAATCCAGCTACAGTACTTAGATACCTGCTACTGATAGAGGCAGTGGCGGAAGGAGCATCGCAGTACCAACTGGCGCTGAGTCCGAATCTATCCGCATTGTCCTCGAGCAACTGGCCCAACAACTGCTTTTCCGTCTGCCCGTCTCTTTCCAGCTGCTCACACCTCAGCTCCATCGTCTAATCAATAGTGCTTGCTTACGTAGAAAGAAAGAAAAAGAAAAGAAATACCTTATAATTAGCCGACTGATTAGCTGCCTCTACTCCCTGCTGCACGCAGAAACTGTACAGGTGCTGCAGCAGATACTTCACCTCCGACATGTTGCGACACTTCTCTATCACGCTCAGCTGATCGTCTGGCTCGCTGGTGCCGCTGTCCTGCAAAAATTTGCATACTATGGTGCCACCAAATGGCGAGAGCAGTGCCACTGAATTTGAGGCAGCTTTGGGCAGGCACGTATTTTATAGCAGATCGTACTTAGAACAAACAACCTGCTACAAAGATACGGTCCGGCGCACGGCCGTCTCAAATCCACCTTCATTCCGTCATCGATTTCGGCCAAGTCATTCTGCGCCTGCTTTATCTCGCGTTCGAGGTAGTCTAAATTGCAGCGAATGTCGTCGATCTCCTCCAGGTAAGAGTCCTTCTCGTCGAAGGCAGCTTGGTCATAGGCTTTCTTCGCCTCCTCCATCTGTCTGTGCAGTAGTTGCCGCTTCTGGAAATTCTCAATTTATACTATTTTTACCTAGAATCGACGAAGACTCGCCTGAATCAGGCGCTCTAACTCGCGCTCCATATTCTCCATTGTGCGTTTTGTAGTCACCTCTCGACTTATCTAAATCTAGCTAGTATGTGATCAAGACAAAAGATTTAAAAGCAACTAAACAAACCATTTTCTCCAATGCGCTCCACTTCTGACGGGCAGACCGAGGCGAGAAGACATTCTGCTCTCTGGTTACTCTCGTTAAACTGGGATTCTGCAGATTTAGCGCTCGCCTGGCCTGACTTTGAGCAGCACGTTGCGTCTAAAGTCAGAACCAGCTTAAACGTATTTTTCTCAAAGAACTTTTGTCAACTTGTTCTGAAAAATCTCCAGAACCTCTAATAACTCATTCGATACCACAGTTGTTATGGTCAAAAATTTAAAAAAGCCTTTATTAAATGCTCAAGTTTTTTTAAAAATCAATATGCAAATGAGGACAAAAAATCGAAAAAATCACATTGTAAATTTGAGTAATTTTTTATGTAGAAACCAGTAACAGCAATTATTTTCGCTAACCCTAGTGTATTCCAGAAGTATGTTCATCCAGGAAGTGTCTGTAAGGCAATTTTCGATGCGAATTATGAAGTTTTAAGCAGTGTTTACGCTTGTGTAGGCGTCTGAGCTGACGTGCAAAAGCGGACGTTTCAAACGATTTTCAAAAAAGCTTTGCAATAGAGCAAAAATTGTTGGCATTTGAAAATATAGTTAGCAACTGTGGCTCATTCAATTCTCGGCTCATTTAAAGTAATTTTAGCCGGCACTGCTAGAAATCTGACATCTTCAGGATTTTAAGTCCATAATAAAGCTTGGTTAAACTGCAAAATTTGGGATAGATTCGATGAAGGGGTCGTGAGATATTTAGGTTCAAATTTGAGGTCTGAAAATTCAGGCAATGTCATTTCGGAAGGGCATAACTCAAGGCTACAGAAGGCTAGCAGGCTGGGACTTGGCCAAAAACAAACTCAAACAAACACAAGAAATCATGCTAAAAAATTTTCCGTCCGTTGAAAATTGGCGGAATGGTGGCCATTTTAAATTAGTCGGAAAACTCGAAAAAAGGTCAGGGGTCATTTTTCATCGCCAACACTGTATTTTTAGTCTGCAAATAGACACCGCAAAAACATACAAGTATCCGTTCCTTCTGCTTCTGTTGCGCTTTGAACGAGGCCAATTCTTCCTGCTTCTTCTTCAAAAACGCTTCTTTCTGCTTGTCTTGCGCTTCCAATTTGCTGATTTGCGCATCCTTCTTACGCGTTTGCTTACGCAGCTGGTCCAGCTAGAATTATACAGACTACACCATGTAACAGCAGCAGCTTTACAATTTAAGCAACCAAATTGCGATTGAGCTCACTCACTGACCTCTCTATTTTTCTGCCTTTCCGCATCAAGTGCTCGTTTCGACTCTTCTTTCATCCTTTGCAGTAGTTGAACCTACAAAGAAATCATCCTCTGAACTGCTAGAGCTTGCTCTCCAATGAAAAATTGAAGTTCAGTGAGAGATTCAGTTAATACAGGCAGAGTTACCCGAAAGCAGTGTTGGCAGGCGCAGTCAGTGGGCTGCTGCATAGAGTCTACAATTGACAGTCTAAAGAAGGAGGCAGCAGCCACTGGAACGAAACTGGCTGGAGAGACAAGCAAACAGGGCGCGCCGCGCTACACCAATTGTGCGTTGAAGAGCGGCTCAAATAAAGTAAAGTCACCTTGGCTTTCTTCATGTCCACCAGCTCTGCTTGCAGTTTCTGAATCTTCTGTCGATCCGCCTCTTTGGCCTTCAGATACTGCTGATGCTCGCGTTCGCATTTCAGCACCTAGATGCAATTCAGAGTTCAACTTTGCTGCTCAAACAGCAACCCAATCAAACCTGATTAAGCTTGCCGCGCATAGCCTGCAATTTCTTCTCATAGTCTGCCTTGATTTTCTGTATTTCCTCCCTGTTTTGCTTCTCCGGAGCTCTGCTTTCTAAAAGCAGATTCAAGTCCCTCAAGGCCGAATTAATACATGACACCACCTGGCCTAGAGCATCACGCAATAGGCGTCTATTGTTCTAGACTCTGTTTGAGAGAAGACCTACTTGGTTGCTAGGCATATTACATAGCAACCCTGCGTTTATAGAGGTAGGCTGAGAGTTGAGACTGTGATTTGCAGATCTAAAGCTAGTTGATTTATGGCCAGTCGGAGTCCCTAGCCAGTTTTATCAGTCCTATCAATCTTTGGTTTCAATTGGCGCAGATTTCGCAACCTGCACAATTTCGTAATGCCTGACAATAACGCCACTATTACACTAACCAAGGAAGAACTAAGCAACTTGGTCTCTGATTTCGTAGTTTACGCTCTACAAGGCTTGGCTATTTTCGTTTGCAATGGCCTCATCTTTCTGGCCTTGTATGGGCACCACGTGCTACGACGTAAGAAGGAATATGTTTTACTAGCCTTTTTGGGTCTGACCAACGCCCTAAATGGCTTTGCTTTCTTCTCAGCTGGGCTGGGTCGTGTTTACTTAATCAAATCGGGCAAGGGTGGAGACAAGGTCACTCGATGGGACTGTCTCCTGACCCCTTGGAACATAGGCTGGATTCTGTGGGAACAGACCTACGGGCCACTTCTGATGGCGATATCTGTAGATCGATTCATCTCAGTAGCCTGGCCTCTGCATTACTTGGGTCTTACACTACAGTACGTCTATACTGTACTGGCAGTAGTTTGCACGCCTACAGTCATCTCTGTTGGTGTGATGTGCTACCAGTTGTTTGAGTACCGCGCAGGCACCCCCGACCGACCCAGAATCTGCTACACAGAGTATGTGTACACAGAAAGCCATTACAAATATGTGTATGCGCAGTCTATCGCCACCACCTTCGGCTCTGTGCTCATCTATGTGCTGGTGATGGCAGTGCTTTGTCGGAAGAACCCCATCGCTCCCAACAACGGAAGTCACAACAACCAGAACCTACGACGACAGCGACGTCTCACAGCCACCTTGGGAATCTGCGCCTTGTTTGTCTACGCGTTCTATGTGTTGCCTGTGATTGTGAAGGTGGGTGCTTCATGCTGTCATGCTAATTAAGACCTTTGAGGGAGTGAAGAGGGTGTGGGTGGACAGTTTTGTTTGTTTCAGGTGACCGCTCTGACCGACGATTCCGAAGACACCTCGAAGAATTCCATGTTGGCCAAATTGATACCTGTGATCGGAATGGCCATAAACATAGGGCCCATCTCCAATCTCCTCATCTATATGACCCGACACCACGACATCAAACTGGCAGTGAAATACTTGTTCAAGTGCAGTCAAGTTAGTCCAGTGGAGATTCAAGAGGCAGTCCAAGCCGACCAGGTCATAACCGTGGAAATGACCTCCCGCAAGAGCATGTCGCACAATCCCCCAAGAGATTAGTTACTGTTGTGACCTGACTTGACTTACACTTTCCAGCCAAATAAACGCTCTATCACTTACTAATTCCAACGGCCACCATTATTAGCGGGCTAGCCACCACCGCTGTCATAAGCGGAAACGTAAAATGGGCTCAAGAACGGCGGCCAGCGGCGCCTAATCGATCTTGTCAGCCGAAGAAAGACTTAAAGCCCCAAAAGGGAATAAAGACAGCCGCCGACTCACGGTATTCGGCCACGTGGCGGTCACGCTCCTCCTCCGTTTCGGCGATCTTCCGCTCTAACTCTCGCAGGCGCTGCTCGTACTGTAGCTTGACTTCTAGCATGTTCTGCTGACTGCGTTCCAACGCTTCTACTAGCCGCTCCTTGCTGGAGATTTCTTCTTGTAGTTCGGCCAGGTCGTACCGGTGTTTCTGGTTCTCTGCAAAGTTTCCATACATGCAGCAGATAATTATAATAACAACAATAATAATAAAAATAATCTGGCATGATGTGCATGTAGCACGTCCGGTCAGGTGGGGCTGCAAAACTTAAGAAATCTCCGAAACACCTGGAAATTGAAATTTCCTTCAAAAAATGGTTTACGTCACTCTTCACAGTCAATAAACAAAAAGTGAGCATGATAAAAAACGGCCAAGTGCAAGATAAATACCGTGCCAAATAGTATCAATTATTTTAGAACACTGTTAGTTTTCACTTATACACTCAATTCGTTCAACCGATGGTAAACAATTGCAAAAAGACATAAAACTGATCTTCTCTACAAAAACGGAATAACGAAACTACTATATTATACAGTTTAAAAAATAGCGTTCCATCCCTACTTCTAAGCCGGTTTGTTAGTACCGGAGCCGCTACTAATTCCATTGTGTACTTGTATGATTTATGATTCTGTCCAATTAATGCCGTTACTGTACCTTTTTCTGCCTCATCCTCCAGCTCCGTATCGCTTTGATCCTCTTCCTCTGATCCGCTGCAGCTATTGGAGTTAGATCCGAGCTCAGGTTCCGACATGCTGTCGTTCGACTCATCCTCGTCGCGCCCCATAGCCTCTTCTGTGTTGTAATCGCTGGTAGCTAAATATACAGGGCCGGTTTGGTTTTGCTCTAACTTTTCTAATCGTCAATTAATTGCG